>JAMZAV010001050.1:0-277496 GCA_024449915.1 Sweltsa coloradensis | reverse complement strand
CGACCTCGACG
The DNA here is from genome assembly GCA_024449915.1 of Sweltsa coloradensis. Taxonomy (NCBI): domain Eukaryota; kingdom Metazoa; phylum Arthropoda; class Insecta; order Plecoptera; family Chloroperlidae; genus Sweltsa; species Sweltsa coloradensis. Next base: position 277,485 of record JAMZAV010001050.1, on the reverse strand, counting down.
TACACCCCTTGGTTCTGTTCACAGGGGCTGTTGGGGGTGGGGGGGCTATTTGGGCCGCTTCAGATGTCACGGTGTTCGGAAGAAGAAAAATCGCTCGTGGCTAGCATCGAACCGACGACCTCGACAGTACAAGCCCTTGCGTTCTGTTCACAGGGGCTGTTGGGGGGGGGGGGATATGTCGTAAATGTTTATACAGCTAGGAGTGAAAACAACACTTCTTGCTCAGTCAATAAGCACTAGGAAAACGCCAAAGTCGTTGTTAAACGAGTGAGCAAGCCATGTGTTGAGTACTCGGGAACATTAATATACTGTGGAGGAAATGCCCATGCTAGCTAGATTCAACCTTAGGTTTTGGGGAGGAAAAGGGATGTTCCTGAGTACTCAACACATGGCTTGCTCACTCGTCTAACAACGACTTTGGCGTTTTCTTAGTATGGTTTCAGAGGGCGTCAACCAATGATGTAGTCGTTGTCGCCGTCTTCGTACTGAAAGGAGGCTTTGACATAGTTGAGGTTAAGTTGATTTGGATTAAGAGCGCGTCAACCGCTAGGTCATAATACGCCACTCTAGCCTAGGGGATATAGGAAAGAAAACCCCATGTAGATCAGTGTCAGCTACAAGTAGGTGAAAGGAAAAGAGGGGTTCTCATGTCGTGGTCGTCATCGTCTTTGTCTACTTTCGTGTCGTTATGGTCGTCGTCGTTGGGGAGGTCGTCAGTGAAGGAGGAGAGGTCCCCGACGACGACTACCAGAGCTCGCCTCTAGTTTCGAGGAGTAATACTCTACTTACCAGCTGACGTTTGTGAAATGGAGTTCGTTTAGGCGCGAGCCATCTCTTGGCCAAATGTCCTAACAGGCCTACCGAAGCGTACGCCTATACATCCTAGCGCATGACATCGACATTTAAGAAAACAAAAACCAAAACACGTGGTGATGACCACCGACTTGTTGACTTTTTATCCGTCACCGAAATCATTGTTTTTAATTAATTCATATAACCATGGCTGTGGCCTTCTATACGTATGGCAAATACATTTGCAATCTAGATTTAAATTTTTAAGATTTTTTTTATTGTAGGTTTAAATCGCAACGGATTTTGATCAGTTTTTTTTTAGCAGTTCTCAGTTAACTGGTAGCGGATGCATGTTTAAAATTTCAGCTCAATCTGTTAAGCCGTTCGGCCGTTAGGCATCGGACAGACAGAGTCACAGCTTTCACAGTGAGTGCCGTTTTTTTCGACCGGCGTTGTAGACTACGTTCGCTGCGCTCACTCGTCTAATTAGACACCGAGTAGCCATTTGTCCGGTAGAGAAAATAAACAGACGGCAACGTAAACCAAAAACACGGGAGCAGTGTTTGCCTGGGTAGTAAAATAAAAACTCTGCAATGCTCATCTAAATATCATAATATACACTCTCAAAACATATTCGTCGAATATCACCCGGGCTTTACAAACACTATTGACAGTCGCGTTGATGGATGAGTAATTTTAGTGTATCGACCCTATACATTACGTACACATAGCATAAATATTGAAGTTGTAGGCCCTGGCCCAGAGCTGGCTATACACAGCACCTCCACCATGTGTAACTTCACTTTAAGATATGCGGCACCTCAACTATAATTAAATAATTCAAAGCCAAATTTTAACAAATTATTCTTTGGAATTTAAAACAGAAAAGGGGTTAAACCTAACAATCCAAAAATCTATATCCACGTTTTGGTTTCAAAGTACCTACCTCTGCCAAACCCTTCCACTTTCAGTCCTTCCCCTCTCTCCCGCAGCAAAGAATCTTTCACTCCGGCTTATCAGCGAGTTTATTTTGTGCACCCCGCCCGGGATAAAATTTGAGGTTGTGACAATACATGTTTTTCAATAGTTGAGATAAGAGAGCTATCAACACTCTCCGCCGTCAATGAATTCATGAATCTCTTGACAGATTTCCACGAAGAATACAATTTTAAAGTGCTATTAAACAATTTTGAGATTTAAGTTACTGTAGTAGCAGGTGACAGTGGTGACCGGTTGTAAATAAATCCTTTTTTAATTCGTTGGGAGCAGGTTGGAGCCCATTCAAACCCATTCGGATTCATAATAAAAGGCACGAATAGCGTTTTAAAGCAGGGACGCTTAGCATCAGGTGCTGATCATCTGGGGTGGGTAAGACGTACATACCTTCAGTCCTCCAATCCTCAGAGCAAGCGTGGGCGTCATACGGGAACCACATCAAGGTACTTCGAGCGTCGTGATAACCAGCTAAATGAGTGTTAGTCGCAGAAGATGTGCAACAGCCATGTTAGCACAGGAAATATCATATCAGCTCTGAAAGTAAAGGATAAGAGACAAAAATGTAAGACCAAACATTTTTAAGCCAATGCAGCTAGGCACACATTTCACAATCACAGACTTACAATAAATCACAGTATTATTAATTGCTCACCTCCGTTTTCATTTGCCGTACGTTTCTTTTATTCCCCCTGGAAGTCAATAAGTTGGTGGTTTAAACGTATAATTCATCTCAAGCCATCGTTGTTTACTAAAACAGACTACTAGGACCTACCCTTTGGTTATGTATAGCTAATACTCTGGATCTGAGGTATAGTCCCTGCTTCCAATGCAGGTCGCGGTTGTGGAAGGGACCAGGAACACTTTTCATCTTCAGGCAGCCGACCACCGAGCAATATCACGTTGACACACATAGGCCATCTTCGAGATTACCGCCAGTCCATAGTATTTTCATTGTTTAAAGAAGGCTGTGCATTTCCATCTACGTAACATTATAGCCTGTACTAATGAACACAAGCTTTATAATATTGTGACATTTCTAGAAACAGGACACAATGTAACTTACTAACTTATAATACGTAGTAGTATGGAAAAATTAGTACCTATTGTGGTTAAAAACACATGGGTTCTTAATACTATATTACCATTCCCATTCCCAGTATTCAAGGCATAACAATTCACAACAATGTGACTCCAAACTGTATTTCTCAAGTCATACTTTTATCATACATTTCATTTTGTTGTCAACATCGTAATAGATACGTCCACAACGACAACGCATTATTAACGTAACCTTTTCCACTGTATAGTCCATATATCACTTACATAATAATATATGCTAGTAGGAAATAAGAATACAAAGAAAACTAAAATGATTAACTAGGATAGAAAAAATATGCAATACTAAAGTGAAAACAATATGCAGGTTTGTTAAATCACCATTTAGGTTGATCCCTCGTCCGTAATAAAATTTTGAATGCTGTAGGAAGCTTTTAGTATTAAAAATTTTAACATCTCTCTTTGGAATTTAAAATACTATATGAAAATAATGTTCGACATTCCAAGTAGGTATGTAAGGTTTGTTAATGAATGTAATGTAATGTGTTTTATTGTGTTGTAACTAGTAGAATATTATGTTGTAGGCCTGGCAATGCTTAACCATGCTCTGCACTCTGCATGCTGCTTCACAACGACGTGTTAGTAACAAATAGCTACAGTTTCGACTCCTTGTGTGCATCGCTCATTCAAGAACTGAATCATTGTATTCTTAGGCCTACATTTATTTTCAAAACAAAAATAATCAAACCAGTAATTAGTAAACCCCATCAATTCGAAATAGCAATGAATTCCCTAAAAAACCTTTGGGTATAAACAATATACATAGAGATTTTAATTAAAATTCTGTTAATTATCATTTTTTTAAATTTAAACGGGGAATTTTAGGGTCCCAAGGAATTGAGTTTAAAAAAGGACTATTATAGTAAATAGTTTCATATATAAATTCTTAACTCTTATATTATTGTATTGTATTGTTTTATTACTAATTAGCCATTAAATTAGTACATGGGTATTGAAAAACACAACATTGAATACAAGCATAAAATAATATGAGTGTGATCATGATTCATGAACTGTACTGAAACTGAACTTCATGACTATGATTATATTATCTATTTATTTAGTATTTATGTATATTAGATTTATAAGCTTTACTGTTCTCTGTATTTCATGACCATTGTCTGTACATCTGATCTGGCTGATCTCTCGTGTACTTACTGTTGATCCATGTAAATTATGGTAAAAAATAATAATGGCACAAAAATAATAATAATAAAAGCATGTTAATGAGTAACAACAGAGGTAGCACTCTAAAATCACAGGTAATGCAAGCCAAGTGCAACTGTGTAGATCACAAACTGGAAAAATACAAACGTTGGGCTACAACGAAATTGAGATTCGTGTAAAAAAAACTTGATAAAACTTTGGAAATACAATCATTGCAAAGAATACAACTTACGTTCTCACATGTAAAACAAGACAAGTAGATAGTGTTACAAATAAATAGGTAACAAAGCTAGGCCGCATCTGAGAGATACTATATTCAAAACAAGCACAGACAGTCATGCTTTAGAAAGTTACGTAGTATGTATTAAGACTCGGACGGCAGGTCAGTTGAATGCTCAAGACGCTTGAAGATACCTGCCACAGCTCGAGTAGTATAGCCTACCCTACTTGAATATATTTAGAACAGGTTCCAGAATTAAGAATGTGGTTACAATTACAAATACAATCCGGTCTCAGCAACACATACCTGCTTCATGTATTCCTCACACCACTTTGCTCTCAACTCAAGTATATTCTCTAGTCTTTACTGTGTGTCTATAAACAACCCCTTTATACACAATACACAATACACAAAAACCTCAACATCCCGCGGGTAACATTCAAGCGTCCGCCCAACATCCAGGACTTGTTGGTTAAACGCAACCCCCGGAACAGGACCGACACACCCCAAGTAGCCCTACCACCTGGCTCCTACCCCTGTGACAGCTCTCGCTGTAAAACATGCCAACTCAACCTACCCACCGAGTCGTTTACAGCGAGAGCCACGGACAGAACATACGCCATCCAGGGACACAACACGTGCCAAAGCACCAACGTCATTTATCAGTTGAGGTGCAGTAGATGCCCAGCTGAATATATAGGCCTTACTACCAACGCCCTCAACACACGGATGAATGGCCATAGACACGATACCAAAGCAGGCAACATTACACACGGATGAATGGCCATAGACACGATGAAAAAACCAGTGGCCCTGCATGCTGCATCTCACAACCTGCCTTTCAACGAATGCTACCAGGCCAGTGTTGTGAGAGCCCTGCCTGCCCACTGCAATGAACATGAACTGAGGAGGTGGGAGCTGGCTCACCAGTGGATTACCAACTCGAGGCTTCCCCCTAACCTCAACATCCGTTAGGGTGTACTCCACTGCTCCCCCCCCCCCCCCCCCCCCCCCCCCCCTCCCAGTTCTCCTGCACTCCACCCCCACCCAACAGCGCCACTGGCGTGACTTGTAAATAACTGTATATATCTGTACAAACCTAGTTTAGTTAACTCTCCGCTCTCGTCGAGTGAGCAAGGCCCTGTTTGCCGAAACAGTTTCGACGTTTTCTGTATTATGTTTATTTATTTGTGTCTTTCTTCTACGAGACCCCTGCAGTCACCGACCAGGTAAGCTGTTGGGTTCCCTTTCCACACCCCTACTTAACATTAACTAGCCGTTTGGCATCTCCTATCTATCAATAAAACTATTCCATAACATGTTGATATCAATCAAAGTCATCCCAACATTATCTTACCTTCTCTTTAGGAAGTTTATATCCAAGCTGTGCGAAATAAAAGAAGTATTATTAGTTATTACAATTGATGGCTGTAGCACTAGGCCTATATCTATAATGCATCTTACCTACTTTTCACTTTGACATTAATATTATACATGTTTTAAATACAGTCTTCTCAGAATACCATACACAACAACAATCAAGGCTTGTAGCGCTTCCCGCTAGTCGACGAGTATCACAACTGGTCCTGGTTTTAATATTGCCTAGTTTAGTTTGCCTAATGTTAGCTGGATGGCTGCCAGTTTCCACCAAAGTTTGATCCGAGCTTGTCAATATACTGTATTTACGCGAGTATAGACCTCGGGTATATTTAAAATTATCAAGTTCAAAAAGTGGTGTGGCCATCCATTATGTGAAGCCATTTGCCAATAATAATTACGCAACTCTTTAAAATTTGAGTGGTCAAAATAAGGGTGGGTGCGGCCATTACTTGAAGTAGGCCTATAATCGAGTAAATACGGTACTATAAACATAAACTATACTTTATAAATATAAATCATTGGACTTTTTCACTGTTAGTTAACAAAATATTTATTTAAATGTGATATTTCGATTTCTTTACAGAAATCTTTATCAAACAAAATTAACAATTAAAAAACCACAACAGACAGGACAAAAAACATTTCACAAATTATTATAAATATGGCTGTGCATTAGTAAAAAATTATTAACAAAAAAGTTTATTATGAATAAAAATAAAAAACTGTGACTGTACAGCCCTGGGCGGCCATATTGGTCCCTATTTTTCAGTTTTTGAAACCTAAAAGTTACATATTTTTCAAATTTGCATAATTAATAATTTTCAAGTTTTACATAATTTTTGCATAATTTACATGTCTATGTAAATTAAGCTTGTCCTCATAGGAAAGCTAGTGATCATGGCTAAGGTCATATGGAAATAGCCTGGGCTTGTGCGATAAGTCTAAAGTGGCTAATGGTCAGCAATGTTATTTGCTGTACCAACGGGGTGAGTTTTGTGTGTCTAAATCTGTGCAAAACGAGGTAGGTCTCCATCGGAATGCGGGCTGGCAGCCTGAGTTGGCCGAGTGAGATGGTTGGTTTCTCCAAGCGGCGACCAATCAGCGATCAGAACGGGGTAGATGTAGCCAAGGACAATGGCCTACGTCACCGCCTAGGCCAGCAGAACAGGGAGATTTTGCGACGAAACACGAGCAGTGCCTCGTTCACTGAGATACAAGCCTTCAGACGAGCAAGTTGCTTCCAAAGTATCTTCCGAGTGCGGGCCTATCAAGCAGGCGAAGCCAGGCATTTAGGGCAATGGAACCACACGCCTCTCCACGTGCAAGAGAGCGGTTTCATATGCTAGGATTTCGGCATTGATTTAAACATTACTTAACTTAACACCATTTCGGGAAATCGGGAGTGTTTTTGGCGACCCACCAGTATGTGGTAGCTACAATACGACCGACGCCACCGGGCAGTCGACGACACCAGCGAGACAATGGACATTCTATTAAAAGTTCACAGTTTTTATTAGTTCGGGAGTGGCAATCTACATGCAACTAAATGAATATCCCTAAGTTGAGGGCATTTTACACGTCGAACCATAATTCGTACACCACGTGGTCCAGTCGTGGCTAGGCATCGAATCAACCAAATCATTATTTATTAGTACCGAATTCAGCGTTAATATATCTTGCCTACCCTGTCTACAGGCTGAGTAAGTACCATTTCTACAACACTTCCAGGTCCACCCAGGATGCCAAGATGGGAAGCAGGTCAATCCGCCACTGCGGAATTCGCCCTGAGGGTCCGAGGCGCCTACAGCGCGCATAAGCTACCATCGAACGTGCCAAGTAGAGGGCATCGTCCCACCCCCACTTTACTACAGTTTCGTACCTCAAGATATCGTTGAGTACTAAATTTGGTTTGATTTAGAGTAAGACTTATTGTATCGATTTATGTAATGTTCACGGTAATTTCATATTCAATTTTTGTTTTGGATCCAAACTTCAATACTAATTGCATTTTTCTATTCACTTGTTTGCATAAATTAGAGTCATTAAAGCAACCTTTTGATATCCGAATTAATCACTTTCAATTCATCAGGGGCATGCTAACGACCTTCAATCCCAAGTCATTTCACAACCTCAACATTTCAATTTATGCACGGCCTTCAGCTCGTCACATATTTCTGACGCACAAGCGTACTTCTTAGTCATAGTGGTAATTTTAAGAACGTGTGGACCGCCCAGCTGATCCGAGGACGTGGAGCTCCAGCGGCGAGGCTCAACGCTAGCGCACTGGGTAAGGTTGGGTACACTCCTAAACGGGGAGCCGTGCTCAACAGGTCACCGGTTCATAGTCATCACCACCTATGTCTACCATGTTCTGCTAGGGTACTGTGTTTGTTTGAGTTTTCCCGCCGAATGAGAGGGCCTCCCCCTGAGCTAGTTAGGAGAGCTTATCTTTGTATAATTTGCATAAGCGTAGCCGTGGAGCAACATAGGCCTAACCCCGAGAGGGCCTATGCGTGCGTAAATAACAATAATCCGGTCGGTTCTTCGAAGGCTAGGATGCAAGTACAGTCTGTTCAGAGATACCAGTACATAGAACACTAGTCGAGTGAGATTGCGAATTTTAGGGCTACAGTAGCGTAGTCAAATTAGGCTGTTCCGTTTCAGTGACGGGCCAACGAGGCCTTTATTTTAGTCGTCGGGGTGTGTGTTCTGTCTCAACACCAAAAAACAGAACATTAAATTGACAAGTTGGACAGTTATTGATGTATGAAATAAAGCTATTGATCTAGTGATGAAATTGATGGACAGAAACTTTTCCAAATGGCTGGATAATTAACACTAGGCACACTGATTGTATTGGCCACACATGAAATCAAACCAGCTTCCTTAATTTTCCGTGTTGTGGCATTAGACTCATGTGCAAGGATTGAAGCGTCTTCCCAATGATGATGATGATTTTCATAAACATGTTCTGCGAGTTTTGAAGTATCAATCTTATTTTGTTTCACATGAGTCTAATGCCACAACACGGAAAATTAAGGAAGCTGGTTTGATTTCATGTGTGGCCAATACAATCAGTGTGCCTAGTGTTAATTATCCAGCCATTTGGAAAAGTTTCTGTCCATCAATTTCATCACTAGATCAATAGCTTTATTTCATACATCAATAACTGTCCAACTTGTCAATTTAATGTTCTGTTTTTTGTTTTTTTATTTTTATTCATAATAAACTTTTTTGTTAATAATTTGGTTTTTTTCTTTGTTAATTTTGTTTGATAAAGATTTCTGTAAAGAAATCAAAATATCACATTTAAATAAATATTTTGTTAACTAACAGTGAAAAAGTCCAATGATTTATATTTATAACGTTACTACCTGTTATATAGTTTCATTTTTTATAATAAACTATACTATACACATACTGTAGACTTAAACAGGCTAAGCATAAATACTAAAATACAAGAAAACCTCCATTTCCCCATCACCACCATGAAAAGTTAAAATACCCAAAACCATAGCACGAGAAACTAAACCATGTCTTTCTTAATTTTCTTGCCATTTACCAAAAAATTATATTGACAACATACTAGATGATAAGGCCTACTAAATATGAGATGTTTGGTTGACAAAGTGTACAAAATTAGTATTGCATCACATAAAGAAATATCTTGGGAAATTGAACATACATAACGTTAAAACACTAGGGAATACAGTTATGGTCACAAGATATGCGGATAAAATGAAAGATATTTGTTTTGAGTATGACCATGTGCAGAGCAGCGCCAATGCAATTAATATAAACAAATTACACAAAATGTCTTCTTCTTTTCATATGCGAACATTTTTTGCTTACTGGGCTATATCAAGCATGTGAAATACATGCAACACAGTTTACTGCCTGTAAAATATGTGCAACATGTACACCTGGCAACAGAAGTAAATCAAGAGCTGGGTATTCTAGACACAAGGAGGCCCATTGATTTACTTCTGACTCCGGGTGTAATATTTGAGGTAAGTAGCTTTCAAGTTTTGGCCAATTCACTAATTAACTATTAAGCATTTATATCTTTAAAATTTGCATCTCAATAGAAAGTTAGGCCTGCAGACAAATGTAAAACAATAATAAATTGGAAGGTAAGCCACTATACTTGCTCCAACAAAAGAATGCAGATGGTTTGTAGTGGTGGGAGTACATTGAATGCGCGGTAAAAGGAATGTTGCTTTTGTGAATGAAAGAGAAATATCTTTTACCAACGCAAGCAAAAATTATCTGTGCTAGAGCACAGGTTTCCTCCGTGTGCAAGATTCACGCTGAGCTAGGGTGAATAGAATTGACAAAGTTGTTATGTTGGGAAAACAATTTCGAGCCATCTGCATTCTTTCGTTGGGACCACTATACCATGGATAGGAAGTAAAATAATAAAATACCTTGTACTGCACTGTACTGTGCTGTACTGTACCGTAGGCTACTAGTATTAGAATAGTGGAGTCTATACTTCTTACAATAAATCTTTAAGAGAACATCATCCAAAAGGACAAAACACGTCAGGGTTCAAGATAAACTTTGAATGAGCTGCCTGCAGTCATCTTCAGCAAGTGAATACATAGTTGTGTTTCATGTACGTACACATCGACCATTAGTAAATCAAGCAGTCAATTACTTCTGGTCGAGAGTGTACGGACCACCTGGTTTACCCGATCCGGTGACATTGTCACTAGTTGATTGGCTTCCAGAGGTACCAAGTACCCTTTCCTATTTCTATTTCTTACAATTAAGTTAGCTTTAAAAAGAGTATTATCAAATAGAAAAAATATCCACACCGCTTGAAGCAATGGCACTAGTACGTAGAGATATACTAGCCTACCGTGTGCAGTGGATGCAGATCAACGTTTGTGTTATGTCACCATCTAAATACATAAATAAACACACCAAATACATTTGCTTATATTGGTGATTTATCTCCAAGTTTGATTACCTTGTCATCACACACACCCAATGACTACTAGTACATAGATATTATATATATCCACCATCTGCAGGCATTAAAAGATAAAAATATAGAGCACCAGTTCAGTACAACATTAAAATGTTAAGATTAAGCAACAGAGAAGTTTGATCTTTTGTATAAAAATTAAAAAGCAGTAAAATATTTATCAAATGTTTTGAGAATAGGTTGTTGTACTAACCCCCACCTGAAGGCCTAATCACCTAACTCAGTTTACCGGCAGGCCTACACTAGATATCATTCAATAAAAATGTTATTTAATTAGTAATTACTAGTAATTACAATTGAGCATTGACTATAGGAAAGGTTCAGTAGAAAGTGGGGTGTGTAGGTTATGGTAGAGTGTTGATCTGAATCTCCAACCAGCATGGGAAACGAACAACCGAGCTGACTAACTTACTATGCATGGGTATGGTACACAACTTGAGGCTTCGCTCCACTCATCCGACTACAATCTACGTAGATAGAGACGTGACCTAGCAACACACGTGTTCGTAACCCACGCAGGGGTATTAGGCCTAGATCATTTCTTGTTGACAGAGGAGAGGAAATTACATGTTCAACTGTCTGTAAAGTCCCAGGTAAACCGAAAACGTCTAGGAAACTTAGTTAAATTTTGTATCATCAGAAATTCAACAAAATCTAGATGAAAATAGAATTTCAAATTGATGATCTGATTTTTAAAGGTCCTTGCAAAAAGATACTTCCTGAGATGTGACAATAGACTACTGATTCCTATCACATGCCACATTTTACAAAGTTGGATAATCTAGTCCAGAGAAAATTAAAAGGGCCCACACAAACAACTGCATAAAATAATGTAGGCCTAACGTAAACGTTCCGCCCTTCCTCTCTCAAATGGATTAGATACGAGTACTAGCATCAGTAATTTTAAAGCTCAGGCTGGTATATGAACACTATCAGTTTTACACTGACTTTGGAAGTTACAACTTGGTCATTTGATTTCACCAGAGATCTGTCAAATATCAACATAAAACATATTGGCACTGGTCAGTAATATCGTGCGGAATGAGATGGGTGCACCCGATGGGTAAGTATAAAACCTGCGGCACATGTGGTGCCCGACTTACCTATTTTACCAGGGGAGAGGCCAAACATTCCGCCTCCAACACAGGGACTAAGACCCGCAGTCTTGTATGAATCTCTAGTTTGACTGACGACGCAGTGAACGAAAAGACATTCAATTGCATCAGGTTTCTAGGTACCGGTGGGTGCACCTTAATTCATCTGACGTAACATTTGGCTCTATGTACCAATCTCATGGAGCATGATGAATTGGATACATAGTTGGACTAGGTGTGAATGACTTTAAAACACTGAACCCCTGGACATTTTGCCTCTTCGTGTTACAGCTTGGCCTTCAACATACTGGCCCGTAACTCTCTTCTTAGTATTTTCCCACTCGCAGTTTTAGGAATCGAGTCCACAAACCTCACACCGCCGTGTAATCTTTTGTGAGGCGAAACTTGGCCTAGAAAAACAACAATTACGACTTTGTAATCTACTTACACCTCCACTGGTAGCTTGGTGTATCTATGAAACCTTGCGTTATGGTTAAGAGATGAGTGCTTGCGATGTTAGATTCCATTATGGAAACACCAATACAATTAATATTTAATACAATTCAGAAGTTAAAAAATCCATCTTGATCAGGGTTCGAACCCGTCTTCCACATTCCAGGTAGGATCGAACCCCAAGGGATGGATTTTTTAACTTTGAATTGTATTAAATATAACAATTCCACCTACGGGAGTGTTTCCCGACTAACCAAATCAAGAAAGAAACCAATATACGTAATTACATCAATCAAGTCTATATTTGTCACTTTAAGAGCACAAGGCCAGACATTCTTCTAATGCATCCTTGTCACAGTAATTTAACTATAGGGCTACCTACAAGAGTGAAAAAAGCTCTACAACGTGTAAGCAAGGAAAGTAGTAAATGTGTTCCTACCCTCTACGTATTTGATAACTTCTTGCTTGGTGATGCTGGCCCCGGGCTGCTTTATAACAAACGCCAGCGGAAGTTCACCCGCTTTTTCATCAGCAATGCCGATCACCGCAGAGTCCTTGATTCCAGGATGGGATAACAAGATCGCCTCCAGTTCAGCAGGGGGGACCTACAGGACATCGGCTGAATATAATACAAGTAATATGTTGGCATCACTGCGGTCCCTCTTCTGTCACACACTTGCAGCAGGGAAGTGGGATCAATACAATGGGTACGGAAAAAGTTCCAGAAAAGGTATAGCCACAGAATTGTAAGGTATAGTTGAAATGGGGAACACAAGTAGATAATGTGGGAGCAAAGAAGAAGGCTAAAGTCATCACAAGTGTGGGACTAGGCTAGATGGGGACCATAGGTTATTAAAATATGTTAGTGAATACAATATCCAAATAGAATGAAGTATACCTAAGAGAAGTGAGTACACTGAGAACAAGCTGAATGCACCCTATCATAGACACCAGTGAGACAAGAGTACGGAGGAAGAGTGGGGAGCACTTAGTATTAGTATTGTTATTAGTGGTGCAGGCAACATAGAAGATCTGTCGGGCAAGACAACAGATGGTAACAAGCTAACTATCGACGGACGACACAGGTATCAGGTTAGGGTGACCAGACGTCCCGAAAAATGCGGGACAGTCCCGAATTTGACGCAATTGTTGCGGGACAGTCCCGATTTGTTTCGGGACGCCTTTTGTCCCGAAATCGGTAAATTCACAATTTTATTTTATTTGCTTTTCAAAAACTTAGAAAATTAGAAATTTCAACTAGAAAATAAAAACAAAAAAGCAATTTATAGAACTTATATCAAGTAAAGAAAGTCCGGACAAGAAATGGCTGAAGATATTTCAATCAGCGTCAAGTAGTAGCTGCAGCGGATGGTCCCCCAAAGCAGCTAGTTTCATTTTGTCCTTAGCATTCCCGTTTCTAATGCTTATTTAGTAAGGGCATTTTCGCTAATGAAGAACAAATGGACTGATTCTCGAAATCGAGGCTTGCCAGAGTTAATTGGCAATGAAATAAAACTTGAGCTTAAACTTATAATTCACGTGCCAAGAGTTTTATAACTTTACTCTTTCCCGAGAAGATGTGCTGAAAAAGTAAAAAGCTCTAAAAATATGTTTAATTGTGATATGATGTGATGTGATGAATGAATGAATAATTGAAGTTTTACGAAATTGTATTTCAAAATATTTTAAGAGTTTCTTTACTTCGATGTTACCTTTATTATTATAATGATCATGATTATTTAACATTTAATTATATTGAGTTTATTTTGTAATAAACTGTTATTGAATTTATATCTTGTAAAAAAAATCCCTTACTTACTCCCAACTTTCCAAGCCCCAAAACTCAATACCTAATAATTTTCGCCAGCGTTCGATTTCATTTAGGTTTTTTGGTTTTTGACTACACAAACGACAGTATTTCAGTATTAAATTCAGTTCGATATTTTTTCTGAAACGCTCAGAAATCACTCCAAAAACCCTGATTTAAAAAAAATTCGCCTGCGGCGCTGTTGTTGGGGGGCGAGCCCCCCAAACCCCCCCTGCTGTTTTCACCTGGAAGAGTGTCCCGAAATTCACTCCTGGCCACTGGTCACCCTGTATCAGGTACCAACCGCTAAACCCCGAGAAGGGTTGCGAATGAAAAGTTTAGCAGCAGGCAGACAATGGACGGGGGCGACCAATACCTGTCTTGGCAGTCACTGGTAACATTGTACCTCAAGGGTGGACGGACTTTAGTGGGATGGCCAGGTACAGAACATGCAGGGAATACACGAAAGACAGATCAGATGAGCTAAGAAAGATGCTTCCAAAAATGCAAATAGGGAAGCACAAAGAACGGTCAACAAAGAGAAGGCAGAAGACTAGGAGAAGTTTGCAAGGAAAGAAAGAGGGGACCTTATGGATATCTCTGAGAGACTAATTATTACAGCTGCAGATATAAATGTGTAAGATACTCTGTGCTAAGGAATGGTTTATATGACAGCATGCCCTATTCTATTATATAAACAAAATATGTAACATCGTCTCCACCTGAAATCCCTTGTATTTGATGAGTTCCTTGAGTCGGTCGACTATGAAGAAGAAGCCGTCTCTGTCGTAGTAGCCGATGTCCCCGGTGTGTAGGAAGCCATCTTGGTCCGTGCATGCAGAGGTCGCCTGGAGGTCACCGCAGTAGCCCTTCATAATCAGGGGCCCCTTGAAACACAACTCCCCGCTCACGTAGGGGCCCACAGGCTTGTCCGTCTCCAGGTCTACCACCTACAACAACAAAACTAATAAGTCTGTATCGATGCACCATGTAGACCACAGTTGTGGCTCGGTCCCTTGGGTTCGGACATATGCAATCGACTACCGATCGATAGTTATCAACGATTTGTACGTCAATCGATAATTGAATCAATGGAGCCACTTAAATATAAGTTTTACTGTAAATCTGTTCTTGTAACTGAGTCCACCGCCTCTAGTAGCGTATTCGACATGGAGTGCACTTGCAGTTCTCAACCGCTACGAGGTCAGGTAGTGTTAAATGCGCACTGCACTAAGTACGGACAGAGCAGCCATTTGTTCAGTGTCCGTGGCGGGTTCACTCACCTTGCAGTACGTCCCCGGAGCCAGCTGTCCTGACGAGCCGTGCTTGTTCCAGTCTGGCGGGGTTAGCAGCACTGCTAGCGTGGTTTCCGTCATCCCGTACCCTTGGCGGATGTGTTTCAGACCTAGCCTCTTGGTAACCTGAAAGGAACCAACACATAACATTTTACTGTATGTAGGCATTCATAGCCCATGTATGCCTGAATGCAGTCTTGGGCTCGTTCTCCCCAAAAAGGAACTTTGAAAAGTTGAGTTACTTCTGCCTAAAAAGGAACTGAAACGTTCCTCGCTCTTCAAAAACGAACTCAGTTCCTCTCACGTTCCTTATACAATCACTGATTTAAATAATAATAAATGTGACAGAAGTTAATTTATCATTACTTTTATTTATTAAAGTGAGTCCCAGGCCATCTGACGAGGGTGGCACCATTTTCGAAAACACAAGATGTCACAAAATATTTTTTATACTGCAGTTTTCGATATCAGGTACTGGAGTTCGACAGGATTACAACGGCGAAAGGAAGTTATAAAAGAACGTTAAATTCGTTCCAAGTTCCCACAAAATAGTAACTTTGACGTTACAAGTTCCTGATCTAAGAAAAGAAACGCGTTCCCACAAAAGTTCCTGAAAAAGGAACGCGTTACTAGGAACGCGTTTCTCCCCAAGACTGCCTGAATGTATGTAACATAGGTACCGGTAGCCTACTATCAAAGGTTTTTAAATAATAGTTGTAATGATCCGTCTAACTGTTGGGGAATAGTTATGATTGTCTTTGTATCTAAGGACTGTTACAAACTGGGACACTTGAGACGGACACTAGTGTTTGTGACAACACCGGAGGGGTGGGATGCACAGAACTACCCGGTCAGTGTGACCCTATCATCAAGTAGGTCACAGCGCAGTGACTAGGCCAGACAGCGCAGGACCCAGGAAGAATGCTCCAATCAGACACTGGTGTGGTGTCCCGGTGGAAATACGCATAAGACTACGTAAACTGACAGGAAACATAAAATAACTAATAATAAATCATCAGCCTCAGTTCTCACGAATATGTTATCCACAGTGGTAACAAAACCTCGAAGTACCGGCAAGTGAAAGTTTACTCGAGACAAAACAAAATAACCCAAAACTCGTACAACTTTGATTTCAACATTAAGACATAAAATAAATGCAAGGTAACAAAGTAACAGTAGCCTACCTAATAAGTAAAGTAATAATGAAAAGTTCTGAATTCATTTGACTACTGTATAGTTGGGGCTGGCATACGTTGAACCTACACTGTTGATTGCAACATACCTGCCAACCTACAAATATGAAAAATCATACAATACTTAAAGGAATAAATACTGGTCCCAAAAAGCCAATATGTGCGGAAGGGATCATTTTGGTGGATCCGGGGGGGGGGACTTGCCCCCCGAATTTTTTTGCCCTTAGATTCAATTTGGTAGGTTTTAGATAATTTAGAGGCCTACTTAGATCACTTCATGTCATCATTAGTTGGAGTAGTTAGTTAGTTAAGTGTTTGTTTGTTTGTTCCCAGGCATTGTTGGTAGTATAGGGCTAAATAATGAATAGACTCACCACTCACCAGTGCCTATGTAATCTTGCACAAATAAAGAATCGCGTTCATAACCAGGCAATGATCTTCATGTAACTCGTCATACATGGCTTAGGCGTAGGCCTACGCCCAGAAAGCAGGGGAAAGCACGCATGCATGTGAGAAAATCTTTAACTACTATCGCCCGCGCTGAAGCTCTGTCGCAAAATAAGCCTGGGAAAGAAAGATCAGCCCAGGAATAACAATCCAATGCGTCATGATTACGAAATTTCGTAAATCGGTTGAAACATGGTCGCAACGAAATTCTTCTTCCACACCGACGGTTATATACTACCATCTTTGTTCCACACATACTGGTCAGTTGAGCTGTGTAAGTTGGTTGCACCGAACGCGCACCTAGTTCGCGCAATGCATGACTGCGCTCGAGATATATCACCGCATCTATCTCTCTTGCACTCACTCGTAGGCATGGGCACTACCATCGCTGGGCGCACAGACGGACGGAAGCACGTGTCAGCTTACAACGCGCTCTGTTGCCGACTCGTGTAACTCTTAAGCCAGCGGGCAGGCTCCGCGGGATAGACTGCATCGATTAGCGCATAAAATAAACCGGTGAATTAGCCTAAAAACTGTGAGGCAAATACAAAAACTGAAAAAATCGTACAATTTCGATGGTGAATAGTACAATCGTACAAAACCATCGAAATTCGTACGTTGTACGACCAAATTGTACAAGTTGGCAGGTATGTTGCAACCATTTAATATGTAGCAATCTAATATGATATGGGAAACGTTAGTGGAGGAAGCTATTAAACATTGTAAGGGCAATGAAAGCCGGTGACACACACATACCTGAGACTGGACCTCCTCACGTAGTGGCGCCGCTCCACACCTAGGGTTCGAAATTTTCCGGAAAAATTGAAGTCGAGGAAAAAAACGGATATTTTCCCGTTTTTTTCCGGAAAAATTGGAAAAATTGGAAAAATTGAATTTTCTTTACTTTTCATAAAGTTTAATACTTCCTCGTAGTTCATTTTAGATTAATGGCATCTTTATGGTAAATTATAAATTAAGATTATTAATTGTTAGTTTATTTTCATGTGTTTACGTACGCGTGTTTACTTTGATGTTTATAAATGACAGCAAATGGCAGCAATACTACATCTAGCATTTCCAAAATCCCTTGCAATTATTACTATTTAGGCCTATAGCCAGGGGTCGAAATTAACTTTTTTTGCAACTAGCACTTCGGTTAATGGCAACAATAGTCCTCTAGCCCAAGAGCATTTTTACAGTCGGCAATCAAATAGGTTATATTGATGTAAAACAATAATAGGGTATTGTGAATGTTTTAATCACATATTTGCCGGGTTTGACTTATGTGTAGGGGGGACTAGGAGCAACCGGAACGAATTTTAACCATAATATTAATAATCCTAAATTAAGCGATTTTTTATTTTGTTTGCATATTTACAACAATTTTCCATACTAGGTAGTGCACTACTACTGGAAACTCGTTAAGTTATTGTTGCGAAAAATTGAGATTTTTTGAACGGCAATTGGGAACTCTGGAAAAAGTACTCGCCTGTCGGACTAGAGTAATTAGATTTTACTAGCGCGAGCAAAGTTTCACTAGCCTCGGGCGAGCATTAATTTGACTCCTGTTTATAGATATACTATGTTAAGCTTTAGTCCCTCCCACGGCATGCCCTATTACTTTTCAATATGGTCACAAAACTGTCTTTGAAATGAGAATTCCAATCATAATTTTAGTCTAACCTAACAAGAACAACTAAGGCATTTACCTTTCATTTTACTATTAAAATAATGAATTAAAAACTGTGAGATATGTAATTGGGCTACCTTATTGATAAAAATAATCATTACTACATTCATATCAATTTTATTTATCCTATGCACCTTAAAACCAATTTTTTCATTTTTTCCAATTTTTCCTATTTTTCCGACGTGCCCGGAAAAAAAACGGAAAAAAACACGGTTTTTTTCCAAAATTTCCGGAAAATTGGTACCTTTTAAATCCCTATCCACACCAGATACAGTTGATACTAGTTGAGATCGTAGCTGTCGACCGGAGGGTGTTTACCAGGAAGACAAGGAGCCACCCTAGACACACACATACCTGAGACTGGACCTCCTCACGTAGTGGCGCCGCTCCACACCAGATACAGTTGATACTAGTGAGATCGTAGCTGTCGACCAGAGGGTGTTTACCCAGGAAGACAAGGAGCGGAGGCACCAGGAACAGCAGGGTCACCTGGGGACAGTTAACAAAGCATCGGTAAATACATTTGTATTTAGAGTCTGCCCACTTTGTTCCAAACTTGTTTCTTAGAAGCGGCTACAAACAACCAATGGTCAACCAGCAATATTATTTAAGAATATTGTGTTAACAAATGTAAACAACAATGATTTGAAGATCTGCCTTATTCAATAGGTAGGCCCTTGCTCAAACTTTTGATTTGAAAATATTTTATATTAGATTCGAATTAATCGAATACCCGCATTTGCACTGACCTATTTTTTCTATAGGGCCTACGGGTACAGTATTTTACAGAACATGTTAAGTTTCAGCAATTAAGGTATCTCCATAATAATAAGTTTATTTACTGTAAGAGGAAGGGGTCAAGGGTTCATCATAAATTAAAAAAACAAAATTGAATACAGTGGAGGCCTAAAGATCAAAATTGTTTGGTTTTACACACTTTACACCTACTCTGACAACGAAAGAAATGGCCGGTTAGCAACCCTATACGTATACGGTAGCCTAATAGAGAAATCAAAAACTATTAGGACTATATGAGATTCTAAGTACAGTGATCTTTATAGCCACTGCCAGTGCTATATATAAGACAGCGGCCCCTTTAACTAACTGGGGCTCCAATAACAATTGAGTGGCCTTTTTTTAATTTGTTGATGGCACATGCTGGCCTAGACCTACACTGATCGAATGATTTGCCATGACATGTGCCACACAAAGAATCTTAAATTGAATACGTGTATCAATGGCCAGTAAATATATTTTGAAATCTTGTCCATGAAGAATTACAGGCAGCGCATCCAAGGCTGCCAGTTTAGTCCAAGACGTTGTTGCTAGTATTGCACCTTGTGGTTTTGAATGGTCCTGAGAAACAGTTCCTCCTCAAACTTGGGCATGACGATGGTGGTCATTCCCGAGGGAGAGAGTGGAGAGCTGGATGATGTAGCCATACGCATGGAAGAACGGCAGGATTCCCATGTACACCTCGCCCGCAGACAGAGCTCCAAAACTTGGGTCCCTGTTAGGAGAGGAAAACACGGATTTCAATCTTTGCACTTGGAGGTAACAGGTTACAAGAGGAACAGCCGATCGGAAAGGTTAGCGGATGAGATATGACAAGACACATACAAAATACTAAATAGTGATCAACATTGGGTACCCGGAAACCGGTTCTATAGCGACCCGGTTCTGACTTTTCAAACCGGTTTAATTTTTTTTTCAAGTTATACTGTAAAACGGTGAACTTCACGGACTTGTTTTTCCGCACAAATGGTAATTCTATGCACCGTGCGGTCTATTTCCACGGAGCCCGTGATGACGCAGCTGGCTACCTTATCCTTCCTCGCTTGCCGATCATCAAGCACTCGACCGGCCTTGATGCACGAGGCTGCTACATGACACTTGACTGTCGGCAGTCGTACGTAACAAAGCGCGGGCGCTGAAGCCAGCTCACTCCTGACCGTACAGTCGCTTCCAAAAAACACGCACGTAAGGCTGATACATTACACAAAAATTGATCTTCAAAAAACCGGTTCCGAACCGGTTCCGACGTGTAGGAACCGGTTTGAACTTTTTGGACCCAATATTATACATATACATATAATAAATACAAAATTAAACATAAATTAACAATAAATAGGCAGATTGTTTGTAAAAAGTAGGTACGGTATAGGCCTGACTGGCTTCAAAGTCAAAATTAATAATTCTAAAACCATATCATCTTGTTTCCATGGAAAAAGAACCTAACCTTAGGTCTACTTGTGTGCACTGGTGCAGGCTAGTGTACATCAGGTTCACTACTCACTTCAAATGTGCCAGGCACGTCAGGATGTTCTTGTCTGTCAGCATCACTCCCTTGGGCAGACCAGTCGTCCCGCTGGAGCAGAGAAGAACGGCCACCTTGTCGGATCCCTCGTCGAATGACTTGCGAGGGGGTGTCTTGTTTCTCAGCAACGAGGACATCGCGATGTGAGGGTGGGCGGAACCCGAGCCAAACACCACGATGTCACGGATGTAGCCGAGTTCTCGAGCAACCTCGCCCATTCTGGCGGCGGTGAGGGGCGAACAAAACACAATGCACGGCTTCGAGATGTTTAGCGAGTGCAGCAGTTCTCCTACAAGTGACAGACAGTCGGACGCATGAGATGGGGACTTGAGTTCTCCTACAAGTGACAGACAGTCGGACGCATGAGATGGGGACTTGAGTTCTCCTACAAGTGACAGACAGTCGGACGCATGAGACGGGGACTTGAGTTGATGATAAGTGAACTGCCTTGGATAGCTGTTACACCGAACCCATTCAAGGTCTATACGATACATGTACATGGGCCAAACACTAAGTCTGGCCACAAAGAAGGGTAATAAATACAATATAAAATGACTGTCATCAAAATGTAAAAATTTGAACCCTATAAATATTCATATTCGATTCTATCGGTCGTCTATTAGTCTATAGTCATTTAACTTCATTTTCTATTGAAAAATAGATACGTAATTGAATAGGCTAGTACAAGACATGTTGCTTCGTTAACAATGTGTTGTTTTAAATATGATTTAGAAAATACTTCTTCAGTTTACATTACACACTCCAGTAAAACGGCCGCTTTAGCCATACGTAGAAATGTGCAAAAATGATGAGAACGAAATGCGCGATTTTTTTTTAATGCGCAAATTTTTAAACTTTAAAAAAACATATTTGCACATCTCTAGCCATACACTATACAGTATAGGGCTGGTTCCAATTGACGTCATCACTTTAATTTAATGTTTGCTCGAGAGATGGCAGCGCGTGCGTCAGTACAAACTTTCGGGCTACAGGTGACAGCTCCCATATGACTAACCGTTTGAAGAGACGTTCTGTCACATTTTATTCACTTTAGCTTTGTTTGCCTGTCCAACACTTTACACTAGTGTAAGTCAGTGTAGACGAATGGCTGTTTTTTTGTGTCAGTGTAAGTCAGTGTAGTTTGTATGTGGTCGTTTTTCTGTACCTTCAGTGTAGCACTAGTGCTGCCAGTGCTACACTAGATTACACTGGCTATTTTGGTCGTGTAGGAGGAAACAACACTAAAAGTGTTGCGTGTGTTTTTTTGTGTGGCAACACTCGGGCTACACTGACAAACCCTACTGTTTCCTTTAAAAAGAAGTACTTCCGCCGTACACTGCTCAGTGCACGTGTAAAACAGTGTAGCACTAGTGGTGGACAGGCGAACAACGCTTTTGTTTACTCCGCTGTTGGCGATAATCATGGGCTTGTTGTTATGGATTATTTAACTCAGACTCCAGGTACAAAGATAGGCCCCATATGGCCGGCGTATTTTTTATTTCCTTACCCAAACCAACAGTGGATCTAGCCAAGTG
The DNA here is from genome assembly GCA_024449915.1 of Sweltsa coloradensis. Taxonomy (NCBI): domain Eukaryota; kingdom Metazoa; phylum Arthropoda; class Insecta; order Plecoptera; family Chloroperlidae; genus Sweltsa; species Sweltsa coloradensis. The sequence continues at coordinate 254,990 of JAMZAV010001050.1, read as the reverse complement.
TCAACGATGGATGGTAGGCCCTATGTCCGAGCGTCCCGATATAATCATAAAAAATATGGATTTAAAAGTGTGCGTGCGGGCTTCAATGCACCTAATTGTTTTAAAAAAGGATTGGCACTGGCCAAAGCAGGTCATGTGTTAGACGTGACGGAAGTTAAGTCGGGCGAAATCAACTGCATAACTGCCGAAGTTGTGAGGCAGACATCTGTCAACTTGCCTCCATATGACGTGAAAGTCGATATATCATTACGTCCGTGATTATGTTGGAGATGATAGTAATATCAAAACAATAGTTTGTTTTATCTATGTCCGTGTCACTATAAAATTGCCGCAATCGCAGTCTGAAAGGCTGACTAATCGTTCATCAATAAAATGTAATTACGCCTGGCCGCGGCCTAGGCCTACAGTCATCTGTCTGTCATGTCATGTCCTGCGATTGTGATAGGCCTTCCGAGTGTAGTGTTAGCAGTAATTTTGACTTTCTGCTTGAAATTAAGTCCCTCATGCAGCCATAGGACCTAAGCCATAGGTTTTGCGACCTATTTGGTTGATCTAGGTCTTCCCTAGGCCTAGCCCTAGTGTTTTATCAATACGTGTAGGGGCTTTTTCTAGCTAGGTATTTGAATGCCACAACTTTATTCCAGGCTGGGCACCTTGTGCAAAACGTTGAAACAATAATCCTATACAAATACAATACATTTGCAATAAAAACCCTGAAGTAGGCCTACGGCCAAGCCCAGCTAGCTATAGGCCTAGGCCTAGGCCTACCGCGAGTTTGTAGGCTTTGTTTGCTAGTCTGACTATGAGCCCAGGCCTTGTCCTAGACCTAGCCCATGAAAAACACAATCAAAATATGTAACCTAGGCTAGGCCTCGCTTATCACATAATTTAGAGCCGAAAGTTAAAAGTACTTTTACAGGCTAACACTACACTCGTTATCACAATCGCAGGACATGACATTTCCCCTTCTGTAGGCCCCAGTCTCGTCGGTACCCCGCCTAGTCCTAGCCTATAGGCTAGGCCGGCCAGGCTTCTTATTATTGAACGAATCATTAGTCGGCCTTTCACACTGTGATTGCGGCAATTTTATAGTGACAGTGACAAAGATAAAACAATTTTACTGACATCGACTTTCACGTCAAGCATGAGCAAAATACAACGTCAGCTGTGGGCGCGCCAGCCTTAGCTTGCAGCCGACATTTCAGCCACCTCTTCAGTTGCACATTACTACTGCACGAGTGTAAGTTGCAGATGTCCAATTTGGCCTCTGGACATCGTCTTCTGTTAAAATTTCTTTAGTAGACATTAATGTTAAGTAGGGTGTGGAAAGGGAACCCAACAGCTTACCTGGTCGGTGACTGCAGGGTCTCGTAGAAGAAAGACACAAATAAATAAACATAATACAAGAAAACGTCGAAACTGTTTCGGCCAAACAGGGCCTTGCTCACTCGACGAGAGCGGAGAGTTAACTAAACTAGGTTTGTACAGATATATACAGTTATTTACAAGTCACGCCAGTGGCGCTGTTGGGTGGGGGTGGAGTGCAGGAGAACTAGGAGGGGGGGGGAGCAGTGGAGTACACCCTAACGGATGTTGAGGTTAGGGAGAAGCCTCGAGTTGGTAATCCACTGGTGAGCCAGCTCCCACCTCCTCAATTCATGTTCATTGCAGTGGGCAGGTAGGGCTCTCACAACACTGGCCTGGTAGCATTTGTTGAAAGGGCAGGTTGTGAGATGCAGCATGTAGGGCCACTGGTTTTTCAATGTTGCCTGCCTTGGTATTGTGTCTATGGCCATTCATTCGTGTGTTGAGGCGTTGGTAGTAAGGCTTATATATTCAGCTGGGCATCTACTGCACCTCAACTGATAAATGACGTTGGTGCTTTGGCATGTGTTGTGTCCCTGGATGGCGTATGTTCTGTCCGTGGCTCTCGCTGTAAACGACTCGGTGGGTAGATTGAGTTGGCATGTTTTACAGCGAGCGCTGTCACAGGGGTAGGAGCCAGGTGGTAGGGCTACTTGGGGTGTGTCGGTCCTGTTCCGGGGGTTGCGTTTAACCAACAAGTCCTGGATGTTGGGGGACGCTTGAATGTTACCCGCGGGATGTTGAGGTTTTTGGTCAGGGTCGAGGTGTTCAGCAGATGACTGTTCCTCTTCATGATGCCACAACGCCGTGTCTGGCTCAAATGTAAACATTTCTACGCCATTTTTCAATATTTGTACCGACACGGCCTTGATACGACGCTAGCGCTGCAAGTAGTAGTTAGTTGAACTAGCTTGGACCCAGCCCTATATCTATCTAATGAATTACGTTTCATAGTTGATTGTGGCTACTAGGTAGACCAATCGTTTCTCATGAATTAAAAATGTAGATACTGATTCTAAGCCCCAGGAGGAAACATAAAAAACAAACTGCTCCGCGCAGTAACTAGAGTTCCGAGTCGAGCCAGTTAGGGTGAAAGTATCATATTGTTAAGATAGGCCTACTCTGTAACTTCCCTATTAGCTAGGCGGATTAGCCTAACAATTAGGGGTTTTGTGGTAGAGGGCTGAATTTGGACTGTATACTCAGGACAACATTATAAGAAAATTGCCTCGAGGAGCCATGAAAAAAATCCATCCGGTTAAGGAGGTGGAAGGGGGTGAAAAAATGGCATTTTTCAAATATAAAAAAAATCAAAAATCAAACTAAATTTGATCCTAAGATTACAAAATTATTACATATTGTAGATAAAAGTCCAAATTTTAATAAAAAAAATATATATCACCATATATGTATATATAACCAGATTTTGCACCCTTTGTCTTTTTTTCACAAATTTACCCACTGTGCTGGGAGGATTAGCCTATCAGTTACGGGTTAAGTGCTCTAGGGCTGTGAATTTTGTCTAAAACACTCAGAGAATGATCTCAAAAATTGGCCCGAGGAGCCCTCAAAAAAGTTGCTTGCTTAAAGGAGAAAGAGGGGGTGTACTAAAAGGGGTTGATAAAACTAAAATAAAGAAATCCGTATTCAAATATTATATTTACAACGCCATATTAATGTGTATTGTAGATTAAGGTCTAAACTTTAATTTAAAAAATTAAAATTTCACCATATATGTAAATCTGATCAGATTATGCGCCCTTTTCCCCATTTTCATAAATTTCCTCAATATTACGAAAGTGTATCGTGCGACCACTCTTTTTGTCACAAATTCTCCTAATATTACGAATTAGGACGAAAACAAAATTTTGTGATGCTTTGGGTACATTTTTACTCAATGGACTTTGATCTCATTTTAACAAATTCACTCAATTTTAACGAAAGTGTATCGTGTGACCACTCGTTTTGTTCAAAATTATGCCAATAGTAAGAAAAAGGATAAAAAAAGTTTTTTTAACACCTTAGGTACAGTTTACTCAATGGTTTCCCCTTTTAAAATTTATCAATATTAAGAAACTATGTGATGACTCGTTTTGTCTCAAATTATCCTAATAATACGAATTAGGACGAAAATAAGATTTTGTCATACACTTTGTCATACATACTTTTAAAATGGGGCAAAGTCCATTGAGTAAAACTTACCTAAGGCATACATACTTTTTATAATTTTTCTTATAATAGGCATAATTTTGAACAAATCGAGTGGTCACACGATACACTTTCGTTAAAATTGAGTGAATTTGTTAAAATGAGATCAAAGTCCATTGAGTAAAAATGTACCCAAAGCATCACAAAATCTTGTTTTCGTCCTAATTCGTAATATTAGGAGAATTTGTGACAAAAAGAGTGGTCGCACGATACACTTTCGTAATATTGAGGAAATTTATGAAAATGGGAAAAGGGCGCATAATCTGACCAGATTTACATATATGGTGAAATTTTAATTTTTTAAATTAAAGTTTAGACCTTAATCTACAATACACATTAATATGGCGTTGTAAATATAATATTTGAATACCGGATTTCTTTATTTTAGTTTTATCAACCCCTTTTAGTACACCCCCCCTTTCTCCTATAAGCAAGCAACCTTTTTTGAGGGCTCCTCGGGCAATTTTTTGAGATCATTCTTCTGATTGTTTTAGACAAAATTCACGGCCCTATCACTTAACCCGTAACTGGTAGGCTAATCCTCCCAGCAGAGTGGATAAATTTGTGAAAAAAAGACAAAGTTGTCAAAATCTGGTTATATATACATGTATGGTGATATATATTTTTTTTATTAAATTTGGACTTTTATCTACAATATGTAATAATTTTGTAATCTTAGGATCAAATTTAGTTTGATTTTTGAATTTTTTTATACTTGAAAAATGCCCTTTTTTCACCCACTTCCACCCCCTTAACCGGATGGCATTTTTTCATGGCTCCTCGAGGCAATTTTCTTATAATGTTGTTCTGAGTATACAGTCCAAAATTCAGCCCTCTACCACAAAACCCCTAATTGTTCTTGTATTTTCCTTTAATCCGCTTGACTATATGCTTGCAAAACATTCCGCAAGTTTCTGATCCTACTAACGTTTTGTGTAGACCGAACTGAATGTTGCACAGGTGGCAATGTTTTGTGTAGACCAGACTGAATGTTGCACAGGTGGCACCTACTAACGTTTGTGTAGACCAGACTGAATGTTGCACAGGTGGCACCTACTAACGTTTGTGTAGACCTGACTGAATGTTGCACAGGTGGCACCTACTAACGTTTTGTGTAGACCTGACTGAATGTTGCACAGGTGGCACCTACTAACGTTTTGAGTAGACCGTACTAAATGTGTGACAGGTGGCACCTACTAACGTTTTTGTGTAGACCGGACTGAATGTTGCACAGGTGGCACCTACTAACGTTTTTGTGTAGACCGGACTGAATGTTGCACAGGTACTAACGTTTTGTGTAGACCGGACTGAATGTGGCACAGGTGGCACCGACAAACGACGCGGCGAGCATCGGAAGGCAGAACTCGAGGTTGTTTTCACTGCAGATTCCGACCACGTCTCCGCTCTTGACGCCCCGCGCTCTAAGCCACTCTGCCGTGCTCAGGCTCTTTACCAGTATCTCCTCGTAAGTGGCCGTCTCGCCAGTCACGCTGTGAACCTGCGAACAAGGGGCTCAACATGTAGGCTACAGCTTTGAGACATTAAATATGTAGTACAAAAATTTAACACTTGATACCCGCTAAGCGTCAACGTCCAATAGCGGGCACCGGGCAAGGTAACATTTAATAGGCCTAGCTGTCGGTGTTGACTGGGCCCTACCGAGTTTCATGTTGAGTTAGGCCCTACACTGATTTACCATGCTGATTGGTCACATGGTCCATGGTTACAATACATTTATGGCATTATCTTGCTTTAAAGTAAAGAATAGTGAATACATCTTTAAATGGGCAAAACAAATCAGAGGAATTTGGGAACAAGGGGTATTTACATCCTGTGGGAACTTGAGTCTAAAGACACATTTAGTACTCATACGTCACACATATTAGCCAGGGCATGCCGCATCCCTTATCTCGTACCATGACTTGATCACCTTCAACTCCCCCAACAAAAATAGGACCTAGTGGTTAATAAAGGGGTAGGCCTAGGCCTATTCACCCGATAAACTGAAAAAATATATTTCATTCTGAACTGAAGGGTAACTCGTTATGAATTTAGAAAGCAATAAAAAATTATTGTGCCCACAATGTCCTTAATTTTTTTGCCAAACTTGGTAAATTTTGCTGGGTTCCATCGGCAAAAATCTCCAATAAGAAACAACATGGGGACGATCTTGATGCCCCGTGACCATTGAGGATTTTGATCCAAAATAATATTGGGCCAATATTGATGCACTCGATAGCCTTTTCTGTAAAACTGATGTATTTTATTTTGTAATTTGGACGAATGGTTTGGTCAAATATGCTGATTACCAAGGTTGTGATTTTGGAATGCATATTTATGTGTGTTTGAGTGCATAATTATTCCCAGTTTCAAGACACGATGTTGTAAAGGGCCGTTTTAGATTGGTAAATTTGCTCTAGCCAGACTTATCTAAGTGGAACAAAAAATTTGCAGGTTAAAGCCGAGAAATTTCCCAAAAGGACCATTTGTGCAAATTTCAGGATCAAAAAACTTTGTGTAAAATAACAGTTCTAGGCCCTACATGATACAATTTTTTAAACAGTCATTTTAGTGTAGAATTATGCTAGGCCTATAGATTATGTGGGTAAAAATAATTGGGGCTAATAGCCCCTTTAAACAAGACATCATCATTGGGCCTTTAGCCTAATTACCTGGGCTAATTTATTGCCGTGACTGCTCATGTTTCTCAGCATGTACGTTCCAAGGGAAATGTTAGGTGCCGGTTGCCGCTCCGCCGGCCCACTCAGTACGTTCCTGCTCAAGCTCATGACTCAAACAAAGTCACCACCGTTATCTAAAACAAGTTGATTGAACATTAACATAAAATATATCAGAAACATTATTCAGTTGAATTAGGAATTATGTTGTGGGTGCCAAGTAGGTGAACTGTGATAGAGAACACAGTTCAACATTAGCATGTTGTGGGTGCCAAGTAGGTGAACTGTGATAGAGAACACAGTTCAACATTAGTGAACTGTGATAGAGAACACAGTTCAACATTACAAGTAGGTGAACTGTGATAGAGAACACAGTTCAACATTACAAGTAGGTGAACTGTGATAGAGAACACAGTTCAACATTAAGGTGAACTGTGATAGAGAACACAGTTCAACATTAGAGTTTTAGTTTTAGTTCACAACACAAACAGGTCAGCAGCATCCTTGTACGCCTTGGCCTATATAGCCTACATTAATACTAAACAATATGGAGCAGAAAAGACATGCAATAGCAGCAACATGCAAGTAGCATGTGGCCTACCGTATGGCCCATTAACCCCAGAGTAGTCGCGCCCCTGTTTGTTACGTTAGTAGTCGCGCGCGGTCATTTAGACTGACGTATGTAGGCCTATTATTGTCAAATATGTTGACATTGATGTTTTATTTATCAATGCTATCCTTAGATTAATAATGAATCAGGCATAAGTATGATCATGTTTATTGGTTGATATAAATGCATATTACCTACATAGGCTAAAAGAGATCATTGAAACACTTAAGTGATTATTGATTTACTAAATAGGGTAGGCCTATGTACCACAGTTCATTGATGATATTAATGTTGAGACAGGCAAAATTTTGTTTTAGCTTGTTATAGTAACATCAAACATAATAAAACCCTCGCGTCCGAGGAAGGTGATGGATGTCACCGAAATATTACGCAGCGGGTGAGTGCTGTGCATTAATTTTTAACCGTGTTTTGTTCAGTTTATCAGTTTTATTATCATTCTCCGGTTAACAAGTCCTGGTGGTTTATTAACATCAAACATATTTATTTTCGGACATATGTACTCTGATTTATAAGCCGCATCATTTTAATCACACCATTGAGGATAATGGTGGAGCACACTCATATTTTTGCTACCTAACCTTAGTAGTCGTGCAGCAGTCGAATTGACCGGGCGTCTGAACACAGGGATTATTATTCTTGCTGAAGTTCTTCTGAACACGGACACTGACTCGTTTTACTGTCAGTCACTGGTGATAGGTTTGTTAGAAATGTAGGCTAGATGGAGTAGGCCTACAGATGCCAACTGTTGGAAAAAAAAGCCGGGCTAAATGACCACGTGCGACTACTACCGGGTTAACTATGTTTAATAATAATGTGACTTAGGTTAGGTAGGGTTGGGACTTGACATCGATTATTCAATTCAACATCGATGTCCAAGCAAAATTGACTTTCGATACAACATCGATTTGCTATCTTAAAAAATTAAAAAAATAAATAAGGAAAATCAATTTTGAAAGCATGTAAAAACCAAATATTTTAGGCTACTTAGGCCTAGCCTAATTTGCATCATTTTTTGGTATTTTTTTTTCCTATGCCGAAAGCTTGATTCTTCAATCATAGCTATCCAATAAATATGTAGGCCTACCGGTATGCATATGCATATGCATCATTACATTAGTGGCAGAGGAAAGTCACTGCCGTCTAAACTCTGCACTTAGCAACCGGCTTGGAAGAACGCGCTTCATCGTGACGTTATAGGCCTATGGGCAGATCCCAAATCGATATCGTTGAAGGGGTTTTCAACCAAGGCGCTAAATGGATGGCGTGAATCCTGTACCACCACCGTGTGATATGTAGGCCTTACGTAATCCATCTGACGGGCAGCCAGCAATATGCATCATGTTATCTGTAATGTATTTTTGTGTTTATCTTTGTACTAGGCCTAGGCCTAGGATTATATTTGCACTGGTGAAAAAAGGCGAAAAAAAAGGTGAAAAGGTGAATAAAGGCTAAAGAATAAATGCACACCAACTCCAAGCAACATCGTTTGACAACAAAGTTGGGTAACTATAGGCCTATTGATTGTTTGGCCCCCGCTTTAACAAGGTGTTTGAACATCCTATTCCTACCTACCTCAATCCACTTTTGTTGTTGACTAAAACTTGAACAAGTTAGCCTTGGCTTTTAGTGTGACGGACTGTGACCACCATGCAGTGCCCCCCCCCCCCAACCCCCGTCCCACGCAGCCGAACTAATGCTTAGGCGGAGGAAAGGAAAAAGTAATAAAGAAAAACCTGCCAAAACCTGCAAAGATAGATTACAGAAGACGACAGCAACAGCTACAGAAGAAGTTCCGCCAACCACGCTCAAATTTTGGACATCAAAGATGAGGTTATGAGGTTCCCTAGGCCCTAGGCTATTAGGAACTGGTTTTGGGCCAGGCCTTCGCCTTCTTTTCGTTTTGCAAAAGACAAACGTGCTTGGATAATCTTACCGATAAATACGTTACCCGACGTTATGCAAATAATACGTAAGAAATTATTGTTATTGTAAAACACAACACAGATTACGAAAGTAAACAACCGCCTTGCCTGAAGACAGCAACAGGCCAACAGCTGATTGGGGCGTGGCGTGGGCGAGAAGACCGCGAAATACATACGCAGTTCCAACAAAAGTTGGGAAACAATTTATTCGGCGGCAATTTTCAACCTACTTTTCTCATGTCTTCCTTACAAGGCCTGCAAATTATTTTCGTTATCATGATTGTATGTGTTTTAGCTCAACATTTACACATTATTATTTTCTTTAAAGACGTAAAGATATGTAGCTCAAGCATAACGCACACGACTCTGATTCGGGAGGTCGGTAATTTATTTATTAAAATTGTTTCGTGGATTAATTACTTCAAAAAGATTATCTGATGAGGCGTTTAGGCCCGGTTTAAAGTGGCTATTAATAAGTAACTTCCTATTACGATGACGAATGCACCTTTGTTACCAGCAACATATTAGCATCTGCATGTTCTGTCTGTACTCAATGATATTAGGGCTCATTTAACTAATTCGTTGTAGTCAATCAATCTATGATATTAATCCAAACAACCACCATTCATCATTTATCACATACATTCCCAATATAATTATAAAAATGTATCCTGTTAACCTGTCAATGGACGATGCCTCCTTTCCGTCGTGGCAAGTGACCTACTTGTGAACACAAACTAATCAAAAGTACGATTAATGCAACATTTGTCAGCAATGAACGTGATGATATTATATTATATTGATGTTATGATCATTGTTAAATGGGAATGCTACATGGGAAGAGTATACATTACGCAAATAAATCTATAGTATTCGTATTTAGAGTCTACCCACCACTCAGATATAAACGGACCTGCTATTCGGTGGGGACATTCATTAGTAAGTGTACACGTATCGCTACGTGCCACGAGAAACCGACAGACACAACTAGTTTCTTACAATGATCGGTAAGAAAGAAAGAAATATAAATGTGTACCTTTCCTAACTAGAAGATTCGTCGCTCACTTCTTCAGCACTGGTATCAAACACAAGGCACGCGCCACTGCGCACGGCCTCTGTACGCGTCACACGTCAAACAGAGATTATGTCTATAGATAGCTCCGATACTCTTGTCTTGTTTAACTTGCCCAGGGTGCAATGCATGCCCCTATGTCCTAGGACTCAATCCCTTGCATTCGCACAACGACTGAGGAAAACACTGAGTCAGGATTGCCGGTCTCGGGGGGATTCGAACCCGGGACCTCCCGAATCATAATCTCGCGCTCAACGCTCGAGCCAACACTGGAATGCATTAGTTATTCGAAGGTACAATTTGTAAACAAACATCTGTGAATAAAAACAAATACAAATAAGTTACATGAACGTATATTTTGTCCGTGGTGGCTCATACGATTAGGGTGCAGGTCCGAAGGAAGGGTAAGGCCCTACGAGGACGTGGGTTCGAATCCCACTTAGGGCATGTTTTTTTGTAATCGTCCTTTATCGTCATATCACCACTCACCGACTCGAATAGCCTTAGTGCATTACTATGAGACGTTAATCAATAAAAATCACCATCGTCGTCGTCATGAAACTATGTGGTATCCTGTTTTGTAAACTAATTGATTAAACTAAAGCATCTCAACATTTTAAAAATGTTACTGCCAGCTAGCTTTGTTTCCTGTCCCCTGTTTTAGTCGATGACCCGTGTGCATCTCTAGTCTCTAGGCGATAAGAGTGCGAGGGGTGAGGTGGTATCGTAGCCAGGTCGGACCCTGCAGCCAGGCCAGCCAGCGTTGAGTCAGTCAGTCAGTCAGTCAGTCAGTGTACACACATAGACAGTGCCGTGTGGATATACTCGGCGAGCATTACCAGAGGTAAGGGACAACATTATTATATTACCTTGTAGACCACAGGTTGGGGGTGGTTGTGGGCAACCCGGACCGTTATTAACTAACCCTAGGGCCTAGGAGGAAGTCCAGTGGGAGTATGGACTAGAGGGAGTGTTACTGGGTTGCCCCCCCCCCCCCCTGTGGGATAGTTGTATCAACAACAGTGTTAACTGACACTCCATGTTCTCAGTGGTTAATTTCTAAAATAATAAGTGGGTGGACGCTTGACGATCTTCTTCCTCGGGGAGGGGGGAGGGCGAGGTCGTGGATAGGGTACCATATTTCCAAGTGAAGTTTGCTGGACAAGCGATTTCAGGCAAAAACAGCAGGGGGTTTGGGGGGCGAGCCCCTCAACCACTGCGCCGCCGGCGAAAATTTTTAAATGAGGATTTTTAGAGTGATTTTTGAGCTTTTCAAAAAATACGGGACTAAATGCAATACCGAAATACTATCGTTGTGTATTGCAAAAATCAGAAAACCTTTTTACACAAAAAGAGTGGGCGGACGAGTCCGCCCTGAAATTAACTACTGCATGTTCTCATGTAGTTCTCATGTTCTTCTCACGATGTTCTCATGTAGCTAATTCGTGGAGAAAAGTTGAGCTCGGGCATTGGAATATTATACCACTGAGTATGGAACATATTCAATGATTATACTATTCCATTTTACCTTATTCGAATCGATAAAAGCAGACGTTGGGGGGTATAATATTTTAGCAAATCCATGTTGTGATATGCTTGAAAAACACCCTAAATAAATTGTAAGGACAGAAATTCTGTCAACTGAAAACAAATATAAAACTTTGCATGTCTCTGTGCTTTTTTTCGCCCCGTACCCCTCGTATTCTGGATTACTCCGAATATGATCACATTTCCGGGAAACATCCAAAATGTTAACACATCAACCGGCCGCATATTATGTCAAAACACAGAAAGATTTTCCACGTGTGCCGAACTTGTGCGCGTTGTCACCTTCACCTCGACCACTTATTGACAAATGTTATTGATGTGTTTCTCTCTATTGACTTCTCTTTGAACAATATTTTGTAGTTAATTATTGCAATGTTTTTATTTAGAATCTTTGTTTACATTTCAATTTGGACCACTAATCAGTAATCTTTCACCCTAGGGCCTAATGACTTGAAATTTGAGATTGTTGTTACTTTGCTACGCTTATGTAGCTATAAGATACATAAATTGTATTGTCTGCTAAAAATCATGCGCATGTCTTCCTAATCAATATACTAAAGTTGCAAAACAATTTGGAAGAAAACTAGAGGTACAAAATTGGTCCAGAATCAGAATGTATGTGAAGTTCACTGTTATAGATTTGTCGATCAAATAATTTTTATTGAAGAAAAAAACATAATAAAAAAGTTGGCTTGAGCTCATCTAATCGTCTCAGTACTAGAATGTTAAATTTCAAGCAGGCCCACAATATTTAGAATTTCAAAATTAAAAATTAAAAGCGGGGATATTGCCATGCATTTCATACCCATCGGGTACATGTATTGTTTACATGCGATGCTAGTATTCAATCATAGAACGTGACTATGAAGACCGTAACCAGTCAGTGCATGCATCATACATTCCAGAACTAATAGGCCTACTTCACGCGTGCACTTAGCAAGATTGCGCGGGCTGTTTTAATTCGAGCGCATCTCAACGATACAACAGGTGAAATTATTATGAGACCTTGTCTGCAAAGATCCTATTATAAATAACTACGGCCTGGAGCGTATGGCTCTAACTCGAATCACGCATAAGGCATGGGTGCTTGTAACCGCCCATCAACGTCTCGAATAGCCTTAGTGCATTAATAGAGACGTTAAACAACATAAATCATCATCATGTTGTTTCCTTATTGTCTATCATGTGATACAGTTGATCGTAATGAGTTTTGTTGTTGTTTGTGTTGCCGATTATGTATTTCAATAGTAACCAGTACGCGCTCAACTCGTCCCAAGTCGTAAGGTGTAAGTTTTTCTTAAAATCTCCGGAGAACGTAGTTTAATACAGAGTTCTTATACTGGGGGGGGGGGGGGGGGGGGGATTATTAGTTATACCACATGGGTGTCTACATGCACACGTTTCACCGAGCCTGCGTAATATTTTGACAGTGCTCGAGTGTATTTAAGTAGATCGGCCTTGGGATTGCATTGTTACGTAACTCGTTGTCGTGAGATGAATGACTGGTTCCTCCCATACGCCCGCACCACTGCATGGAGAACCTATACGGAGCTGTATTATCTATCCCAGTACTATAAACAACCTAAAACTACTACAACTACTAACTACATCATACGTTACAAAAAACAAAAGAATCGCCTCGCTCTAGGGGAACTTACACGATAGGGCTACATTTCTATCAAAAGTTGGGAGAATGAACATTTGAGCTTATCCCTTCCCCACTAAACATGCAGCAATATGTAAATAAAATAAATTCGTGTTTAGAGTCTACCCACACCCCACAGAACTGATTTTCAGTCAGAGGGCGGGAGGGGCAACCGCCCCCCCCCCCCAACCCCATGACCATGAAAGAAAAATTAAAATTTTGTATAATCATTATTTATTCGTCATTAAAGAGACGTGATATTTCAGTTATTTTATTGATAGTTTTTATTGAAAGTGGAGTCGTTACCGAACTTAAGCGCGAAAGCGCCCAATTTTGTGTGATTGTGCGAATTTGACGTTTGATGTTGACGTTTAATATGTCTTGTTAATCTTTTTCACAAAAATCTACATTATTCATTAGAATCACGGACTATAATATACACAATTTAATGTTAAATGCATTGTTTATAGTAAGCTCGACATGACGACAAAACAAATTGACGCACACAAACTACATTGTTTCGGTATTGCATTCAGACAACTTTTTTCTAAAACGCACCAAATGCACTAAAAACAGTTTTCAGAATTTTTCGCCTGCGGCGCTAAGAATGGGGGGCTCTGTCCCTCATGTCCCCCGTGCTTCGTCCCCTTCCCACGGATGTACATGCACGCGCAAATCGCCCCCCCCCCATGATTCTGTCCTATATCCGCCTCTGTTTTCAGTATAGGACATTACATTTAAAGCCGTCCAAGCCGACCCTGCAGACGAGCATAACATTAGAGACGTGGGTGTTTCTGCACTGTTCACGACTCGCATATGTTTTTTAAGTTGTTTTTATTATTTTATTTTTATTTATGACTCACCCTGGATTCGAACCAGGACCCTTGGCAACAAGAGAAAAGCTGCCCCTTCTGTTGTTGCTCGGCCAGGGTGCCTCTTCATTCATACTTAGAGAAAGGGTTAGAGATAGGAAGGGTGGAAAGTCACATAACAGCACAGCCAGTGAGGGGGCTTCCCTCCTAGACTCTGGTGCTTGGGCGACAAAAGAACCATGTCTTACCCTGGATTTGAACCAAGACCCGTGGCAACGAGAGAGGCTGCCCTACTAATTGTGACTGGGATCAGAAAACGAAAGGAAAAGACTACAAGTTGCAAGCTCTTGGCTATGGCACCGGCATATGTGCTAGCTCTTGATCAATGTAGAGATGATCAATGTAAATAACAAAATTAATTGTATTTATCAATTTGTCACCCAGTCAAGTTTAAATGTCTGGTGTCCACCTTACACGAGCCCTGCCCTGCTCTGACCCTCATTGATTTTTTCTGGAACCGCCACTTTCCTAATTACCGGTATAAACATTTCAAGGTCGTAAACTTATAAAATCTTCATACAAATGGACGAGGTAAACATTAACATTCTTGTCATTCAGACAGTTTAACCAATTAAATTAATTATTAACTGGAATGTAATAATGATTAGAATATAATAGATTATAAATACTACGTAGGGCTATGCAATTTATTTGCCAGCACTTAGCTCATTTAGTAACATTTACAACCTTCATCTATTATCTTGTCCAACATTCAATGTATATAGTAAATCAAAAGTTGTAATATGCATTGAATATACAAATTAAACCTAATATCTTGCTACGTGGATATCGGAGACAATAAGAAGGTTTGAGGCCTACCCACTAGTGACAGGACAAATAATAACTATAGAATATCACTAAAGAGCAAAGGTAAATACAGTTTCAAGCCTGGTTTTGAAAACTGCTGTTGTCTGGAGTGAGGTTAACATCTTTTTATCTAGTTCTAGTTCAAATTGCTGATTGGAATGGAATGAAAGGCTGCTATTGACAGCCACATATTTTGTGACCAAATTGAGGGAGGTACAGTCGCGAAATTACAGTTTTTTTGTGAGAAAAAATTGTAATGTGATGGTAATTAAGTTTTTTATGTGACATATTTAATTAATTAAATGCATATCTTATACAAACCGCACCGATTACAATATATGAATATTGCTTCTCGCATTATATTGTTCTAACAAAACCATAGAGCTGTCTGCAATCAGTTTTTAGATATTTTGCATCGTTCTCGAGATATTACGAAAAAATATAATTTCGCGTGGTTTTAATTTCGCGATTATCCCTCCCTTTTAAAAGTAGTTTAATGTAATTCAATCACTTTTCCACAACTTTTTTTATGTTAATACTATTTTATTGTGCTAAGGTTAAAAAATCTATGTATTGTATACAATAAACAATAACAATAAACACTATAAACAACTTACACAATAAGTAAATGTAAATTTAATTACTAATTAAACTGCAAATTAAAGTTATTTCCCATCATATTTCAAAAGTTGACCCTGTAATATGTGTAAACAAGAAACAAAACTTTTGCAATGTGTGTGGATGGAAATCACTCCTTCCTTCTAGTGCAGCAGAAGACTTGCCTATCTTATGGTCTGCTTATCCTAAAGAACATCATACATACAAAGCGTATTTTTTTGTGCGCGGTCGACTAGCCTAGTAGTACATACAAGTATTTATTGGTTTGGTTAGTCGGGTAGTACTCTCCTGTAGGTGGAATAGTAAATCGAATACAATTCAGAAATAAAAACACATCCCGACCCGGGTTCGAACCCCGGTCAGGATGGAATTTTAAATTTGTGAATAATTGTATTTAATATTAAGGTAGAAGTAATTCAACAATGAAATGGAAGTAAAGAAACGTCAGTGGAGCCCAAGTAGCATTGGGATTTATCTTTACAATAAATACGATCAAATAATTGACAGGTCAAACAAAGGTTTTTAGATTGGGTGAAAGTGAACTTTACTTTTTGAGAGAAAGCACTAGTTTTATTTTTAATACATTTTAAGTAAGAAAGAGGTACATCTCTTGGACTTTTCAGGGAAAGGTACAAATACTATAATCTTATAATATAGATCAAGTGGTTTTTCCTAATGTGGCATATGTTTCCAGCAATATTCCCCCTCGACCAATCAGTGACAAGCATGCAGAGTTGTCAGACGGGACCTGCTCTATACTTCGACGAGACTGAGCTGCTATGCGAGTACATCACCAAGAAAACTAGGGGCTACGGCGACCGAGTTGCTCAGGTTAGTTAGTGTCTATGGGTATCCCACCAGCTCACGAGAACAGAATGTCGAGTGAAAACTAGTTGAATAAGAAATTACAAAATAATAGACACAAGAAATAACATTTAACCATGAATTTATAATATACAATTAAAAAAGGTCTAAATTCATATCCAGTGTTATCGTAAATAAAATGTCAAGTTTGTTAATAATTGGAACGAATCTAATAGGTCCACGCTGTGTGATATGGACGTATAAGTCGGGCAGTTACTGAAGTGGTAACTCGTAAAGTAAGCCTACTACTTTTTTTAAATTTTAGGCCTAGAAATTTTGAAATTAGAGATTTATTTGAAGTAACGTATCTATTTTGAATCTCTATCCAATATATATATATATTTTAAATTTGAGTATTTTGGAAAAACTTTGAGAATTAAAAAATACACCACAAAAGACAAAACCTATTTTATAAAAAAAAAAACTGTAGGAAAAATCATCTTGATTTTTGGCTACTTTTGTGGTAGGGAATGTAAATTATTCAAATGGGTTGGGTAAATTTGAATCATAAAGTCAAAATTTTGAACTATTGATTGTGAAATAAATTTCTTTGTCTTGGAAATTTTATTCCTCTACAATATTACCTCATGACATTTTTTATCAGGGTCAAAATTCCAAAGTTATGCTCCAACTTTCAATTTCAAGTGCACTAGTCACTACTAAGAAAACAAAAACCAAAAAAATGGCAACCATTTTACATTCTCAAGTTTAAAAAAAAAATTATAAAACATTGTATTAGATACCAAAGGTGAAAGAGTTAAAAGCAGCGACCAAGTCTATATCAAGTGTGTAACTATCCACACTAAATTATTATAACCGTGAAGAAAAAATACCACTCAAATAATTGCAAGATCTTGGTTCAGTAGCAACCCTTCTATACTGTTACAGATGGCAAAAGGTGGCTAATTAAATATAAAAATCATTTAAATTAATAGGTATTTGTTAGGTGCCCTGACAAACATATACTTTTGTAATTTAAAATAACGTTACCATTTTGAATATTTCTCTACACATAGAAAATTGATAATTCATGCTCATCCCAAGAAATATAATTTCCTTGAGTTTTGTTGTTGTTGCAATTTGTAAGGGCTCTGGTCTCTAGATGTTAGTTCCTACTGAGATGGAGAGGGCACTGGAACAGTGGGCGGTTGCCAGAAGGTGGGTACAATAACGTAACTCTACGAATACAAAAGAAGATAATACTGTGTGAAGTGAGCTTTTAAATTTATCTAAGCAACATAAAAGAAATTGCAGACATAGATAAATTTAAAAGCTCACTTAAAAATTACCTAATTGGGAAAGCATATTATCAAGTTGATGATTATGTACAGGAACACAAGTTCAAACATGTATATTTTAACCAGTAAGCCAAGCTTGTATTTTAAATTTTAAATTGATTTCAGACTCCATGTATAGCTATGAAATTATGTATTATGTGTGTTGTGTATGTATTTATTATTTGTGTATGTATGTATTAGGAATAGTTCTGTAATAATTTTTAGGCCTAGTTGCCTATATTATGTTCATGACATGTTTCATACATCTGTGATGTTAAAACGAAACTCGAATTAAATAAATAAATAAATAAATAAATAAATAAATATATGTGTAAGAGTAAAGTTCAGGTTGCAGCCTGCACCTCAATATTCTATCAGATACCGACCGGTACTATGAGTTGTGTCAAGATAAAATGTTGTAACGCTTCCTTCCTCTGGACTGATTGCAGATCGACGCCGAGACGGGCACAACTCTTACATTCAAGCAACTTCACGACAACAGTGACCAACTGTGCTCGGCGCTTATGAACCGCCACAGTCCGGTGACTTCCGGTGACGTTGTGGCTATAATCACCACCAACTGTATCGAGTACGTGTGGATACTGCTGGGGGTGTTCAAGGCGAAGGCCTGCAGTGCATTGCTCAACCCTGCCCACACACCACGTACGTATGCTAGCTTCACACCGCTCAACCCTGCCTACACACCACGTACGTATGCTAGCTTCACACCGCTCAACCCTGCCCACACACCACGTACGTATGCTAGCTTCACACCGCTCAACCCAGCCTACACACCACGTACGTATGCTAGCTTCACACCGCTCAACCCTGCCCACACACCACGTACGTATGCTAGCTTCACACCGCTCAACCCAGCCCACACACCACGTACGTATGCTAGCTTCACACCGCTCAACCCAGCCCACACACCACGTACGTATGCTAGCTTCACACCGCTCAACCCTGCCCACACACCCCGTACGTATGCTAGCTTCTCATCCGCTCAACCCTGCCCACACACCACGTACGTATGCTAGCTTCACACCGCTCAACCCTGCCCACACACCACGTACGTATGCTAGCTTCACATCGCACAACCCTGCCCACACACCACGTACGTATGCTAGCTTCACACTGCAATGGTATCGATGCAAATAGGTAAATCTCTACCGTCCCGTAACTGTTTAATGCAAGTTTCCGGTGCCTGGAGACTTTCAAAGATGGGTGGTGCAATTTGTATCGTGACTTTTGTCGATCTGAACAAAACTCGTACAGAGAATAGTAATTAAGTTTTATATTTAGTATCCACAAGATAAAACACCAAAGTAATGCAAATATAAAGAAGAAATCATCTTCCAAATTGAAATTATAACATGTCAAATTTACACTTAAATTAGTGAATGAGTGGGGAAAAGATTTCACCAGCTTATCTGAAAATTATTGTAGGTAGGCCCTAAGCTGTTGGAATCCTTTCTCCTTTCTCCACTCTTTCATTAACTCAGCCAATAGCGATAGGCCACTCTATATTATTATATTCATTAAACTTGTATAAAATAAGGTATGATTTTAATTTCCACTAACTCCTTGATTATCCTTTCACTGGATGTAACTCAGGTCATTGAAGGCTATTGGTCAATTAGCATGGGAACATGTTGCAGGGGAAATCCAGTACAACTTCTCTGTGTCGCAGCCGAGGATAGTGATTTGTTCGTACGCGGTGGCGATGTGCGAACACGTGCTGGGCACCCGTCCGGCCGACCTGTTTGTGCGCGATGCCCGGGTGGAGGAGGTGTGGGTGTGGGGTTGCCCCGAGGACACGCCCCTGTCCCCCAAGTTCCGCCCGCTGTGCGCCGTGCTAGCAGACGCGCCACGCGCACCCAAGACCTTGTCCAGCCTAGACACGTCTGCTGCCCGCCTCACGGCTCTCATTCTCAGCTCCAGCGGCTCCACCGGACTCCCCAAGGGCGTCATGCTGTCGAATAAAGCCGTGGTCGCAGCTCTGCACACGGGGTAAGATTGTGAATGCAGAGGACTTGAGGTGACTCCAATATAATTGTTGTGTAGAGGCGTTAGGAGTACCGTACAATGGAGGAAGTAAGGTAAAACTTCAAAGTATTCTTATTGTTATGCTGGTATTATAGACAGTAATAAAAAAGTGCTTCCACCGGGGATCAAACCCGGGACCTTTGCTGTCCGGGCAGATGCTCTTACCAACTGAGCTATGAAGACAACAAATTAAATTCTGTCTACTAGTTGTTTGTTGAAACACAATGTTTATACATACAGTACATATACAAAGTATCTAATTAACTTATTTATAAGAATTATTTTATACTTACTTATTGATTAGAAATAAAAACATAAATATTGATCTAATAATAAATAAAGATAGGTCAGTAGAAATGGCAAAAAAGAATAAGGAAAAGAGTGAAAACTTATATACCTTGATCTCGTATCCAGCATTAAGTCGGGTTGGGGGGAGCAGTGCAGTAATCTTGGTTGGCCTGACCCAACCACGTTTTATCCATCCTCAGCTATCGGAGGTACCTCCATCCATCATCCCAAAGAGTGAATGAGTAACTAAATAAGTCAAACATAACCTAAATGGGCATAACAAATTAATTAATAATTCGGTATTTACAGTCAATGGGAGACCGTATGACAGAGAGAGGGCGCTGTGAGTGATCACGTTCACTTACCTCACATTTGTGCTTAGAACAGCCACATGTTTGTTCGTATTGTTGTCTCGCAATTCAATATCGTAACAATAACCATTATTCAATACATGTTTTGTAGTTAAAAAACAGATGCATCAGTGTTGTGTGTTATAATTTAACAATAAGCTAAGTTTACAAAAAAGAAAAGAATGTCTGATGACTGTAGGCAGTCTAGCGCTCGACTCGCGCATGGGGTTGTGATTTAGCCGTCTCGCAGCCTTATTTATTTGCACAACAAAACAATTTCATGTATGAATGAAGGGGCAGACTGTGATTTGTTGAACAGCACCGCTTCTGTCATACGGTCTCCCATACTGATTCAGTCACATAACTGATTTTCAGTGGGTAGCCAACCTGTCGAATGAACAATGGCCAACTTCAAATCGGTATTTTATTTATAAAGGAAACTCCGACCAAACAAGTTGCACACGGATCGACCCGCGGGCGACACCAGAATCAACGACTAATTCGGAGCAATGTTATAATTTATTATGTGCCTCGTTGTTAGGACGGCTCCAATGTCACCGAGTACTAGAGAAAACATTCTCTTTCCAGGCAAAACTACGTCAAGAGCGACGAGATAGCATTGGGTCTCATGCCGTTCTCTCACGCGTATGGACTCGTTCTTATGCTCATGTGCGTGTGCGAAGGAGCGTGCGTAATCGTCATGAGGAAGTTTGCCGTTGAACACTTCATTGACACCATTCAGAAGTACAAGGTAAAATAAACAATGGCTATAATATATTGTATTGCTACACTTTGTTCCAACATTATTTAGTTTCTCGATTTGGATAGTCCGGAAACACTCCCGTAAGTGGAATTGTTAGTATTTTAATCGTTTATCGCGATCGGGGTATGGATTTTGTAATTTCTGGGTTGTATTAAATATTAATTATTTAGTTTGGTAAAGGGGTGTATCCACCATTGATCTTGGGCATCACCGAATCAGCGCCGAACTGCCAAGCTCATTCTCCTGTCCTCTCACCATCCTTCTCTCTCCTCCGCACCTGCTGTACTTGCTCCCCACTCCCCTCCTCTACTGCAATATGTGTCCATAGCATCTCAGTCCATCGTTCCCCGTCTAGAACTTTAGGCTCTCAACTCCCACTTTCTTCCCTATCATCACACTACTCAAGCGATCCTAAAGAAGTCTATATTTGTGATCCCACAGTTGCGAGAATAATAATTGGACTGTTGTTGTTAGTTGACCGAGTTGTTGAAATATTTACTTTATAATAAGAGCCCATGAAAAACAAATGGGCAATTTAAAAACAGTAAATCATAACTAGAGGTGGTTGATAGCCAAAATTATTGATTAAAAGGGAAATTACCGTATTTACTCGAATGTAAGTCGCACGCGAATGTAAGTCGCACCCCAGTTTTGAGATGTCTAAAATTGAAAAGCTGGTTTGCATGCGAATGTAGGTCGCACTATTATAATATGCAGGTAGACATGCCCTGTAATTATTTACACTGTAAAATAAAAAAGGACAAGTTAAGTAACCCCTCAACATCAACATCCCATCAGCCTTGGGTCCAAAGAAGTTCTAGGATGCTGCCAAAATATTATGCAGTTGGTAAGTCTTGTTCAGTGGTAGGACTACAGTAAAACCTTTGCTAATTCAAACTCAGATACTTCAAAAAATGTTGTATTTCGAACAAAAACATCGGTCCCGAAGATCAGTATAGGGTTTAACAGTGTAGGTCTATTAGATTCTGTTTATTCTAAATTCTCTTTTTTTCGTAATTCGAAAGAATATCTATGCCTTTACAGTCAATTTACGTGTGAAATAGTGTGGTTACTTCCAAGAACTTTTCCGCCCGACGTTTGAATTCGGAAAATGTGTTTTGAACGGTCTGTAGTACGAGCGAATACAACTTGCCGGCTGGCCGGCCCGCCCAGTCACGTGGCGCCCGCGCATCTCCTTTGTCGGACGCTGCAGCCGGCCGGCAAGTTGTTTTCGCTCGTACTACAGACCGTTCAAAACACATTTTCCGAATTCCTACGTCTACAGTTACGAGAGTATTTGCGTCAAGTGGTAATTGTTCTGTGATTAGCTGACCCCGCACGTCTTAGTGTACATGAAGTTTTCGTTTGGGAACATCATTATCTATTGAAAACCGCCGATTTTTTTTTTCAAAATGTTTGCATGCGATTGTTAGTCGCACCCCACTTTTAGACCTTTCAATTTTCAATTCCTTGTGCGACCTACAATCGAGTAAATACGGTAAATTGATTTTCCAAAAGAAGTTCTGTTTATTACTGAAAGATGTATGAAATTGTAATTAGTATTTGTAGTTGCATAAGAATTTTGCTTCATGGTAAATAAGTAACTATTATCATCTGCAGGATAATCTCACTTGTTATTAGTTAATTTGCTTCTATCAGGGAGTCTAGGAAATAAACTACTTTTTCCATGTGATTTGTGTGAGATTGAGGGAAATGAAACGCGTATGTATCTTGTTACAGGTGAGCAACCTGTACCTGGTACCGTCGCTCCTGGCATTGCTATCCAAGCACCGAACCCCGACCTTCGGCGAGCTCAGCTCGGTGCGTCACATCTGGACGGGCGCTGCTCCCGTGAGCGGGAAGCTACAGGAGAGGATGACGAGACTCCTGGGCCGCGCGACGCTGCACCACTCGTACGGGATGACGGAGACGACCTTCACCATGTTCAACGGAGAGTGTAGGCCGGACAAGCTGGGCTCGCCCGGAACACTCACGCCCGGCATGGAATGCGTGGTAGGGAAGCTTACACTTATCAATTAGTCGATATTAATATTTTACTACTTTTAATTAATTCATCAGTACAATTGTTTGTTCAATTTACTTCTCCCAAGCAAATAGGGACGTCCAATATAAGCATTGAAGCAACCCTAATTAATGTGTTTTAAACGTTTTAACCCTTTTGAAAATACTAGCCTATATATCACATTCATTTGTAAATGTTTCCCCGGTTGAGGTATTGTACATTGAAATAAAGACCAGTGCAACTGCACGCTCACCGATGGGGCAGGAAACTTCACTGGGACATAGCAGTTTCTCTTTGTCGGGAGGAAATCACAAAGCGGGCATTTAATTTAAGCCACAAATTATTAAACGTTCATTTGTTCAAAGAAATTTTATTTTGATTTGATTAACTTTTTAAATTACAATTGCATAAGTTATCAAGTTGCACTCAATGCTGAACTGTTACAGATTTGTCTAATTCATCCAAAACTTTCAACTACATTGCAAGTTGTACGTGGCTTGATGAGAATCTATTTACATAATATTTATTAGTAATTTTTGTTAGTCCTTGTGACTTAATTGATACATAATTAACATTGAAGGTGAAACAAGAAGGTAGATACAGTGGCGGTGTACCGTATCAGGTGGTGAGCCAGCAGAATGGCCAGCGACAGGGAGTCGACTGCGAGGGAGAGCTGTGGTTTCGCGGACCGCTCCTCATGTCGGGCTACAAGGGCAACGACGAGGCCTCGCGAGAGATGATCGACCCCGACGGCTGGCTGCACTCGGGCGACCTCGGCTACTACGACCAGGACGGCTACTTCTTCGTTGTTGATCGGCTGAAGGAGCTCATCAAGTACCAGGGACACCAGGTGAGACGGCTGGAAGATCACAGGCACAAGTACATTGAACGTAACATGCGTGTGTGTCCGTCACAGGTGGAGTGAGTTTTGTTTGTGTAGGCCTATATAGCTTAGCTGTTTTCAAGTAGCAACCACCCACCTGATATAACAAGAAATCACTTTGTAGTTTGGAAAGACTAGGTATAGTTGTAAAAGTTACTCTTTCCGTCTAAAACAGCCGGTTCAAGACTGAGCAGAGTAGGATTTCATCTTAGTTAGCGTGACGGCAGTCGAGTGAGTGGCCAACGTAGAGCTAAGTGTGTGACATCTGTCTTCAGGTGTCTCCCAGCGAGCTGGAGTCAATCCTCATTACGCACGCAGGGGTCAAGGACGTGGCCGTCATCGGGATCTCCCACGACCTACTGGGGGAACTGCCGCAGGCCCTGGTCGTCAGGCAGGCGGGCGTAGAAGTCACCGCCACACAGATACAAGACTTTCTAGCAGGTGCGCACCACTAACTTTAATCTTATTGGGGGAAATTTTAAGATTAATTAAAATCTGAACTTGCTTTTGAAGCTATGATATTTAAATTAACTAGGAGGAATAATTGCAACTGTAATCAATAATCATCACTCCATCTATCTATTGTTGGGTGTGAACACCTTGGAAAGTGTGTATCTTTCTGCAAGCAGCAATTTAAATCGGATAGGATTTTAAACAAGCATTATTAAAATTATGACAACAATAATTCAACAATTTCGACACCCATGCTGTTGATGTGAATCAATATCATAATCTGGTTTAAATAGTAGATTTAATAAAATTAGCTCCTCAGGGCCCCTATTCAATAACGGCAACATTTCGGTCATTTATTGTCTGTCGCCTGCTTGACAGAGGTATATTGAGGTGAAACACTTGTGATTCTTACATTGATGTCAACGAATCACAGTGATGCGTTGTTGTATCTTTCAAAGTGGCGGAAGGATAGAGCTACTAGTTTGAAAACACATGGGAGTTTTAGGGATAGGCCTATGGTCTTACTACTGTAGAGTGTACAGTAAGTTTTATTTCTTTGAGCAATTTATTGTTATTGGTTTGAGAAAGTTAATAATCTGGTTGTACACGCACAAGTCTGACCCGCTTGAAGTTATACTGGTCTAGCCATGTGACAAGGTTGATGTTCTTCTTTCAGCGGAAGTTTCCCCCCACAAGAGACTTTACGGGGGAGTGAAGTTTGTTGAAGAAATACCAAAGACTGGGAACGGCAAGATACTCCGACGAGTTCTTAAGGACATGTACAACATGTGATCACCATCCTACTGTAGTTGATACAAAAACATGTTACAAATAGAAAAGTATTTTTTTAACATAAAAATATTTTATACAATATTGAATAATTATTAATTGTACAATGTTTGATTTGTGTAGGCCCCCTACACATATTCCCTTAAACTTGGCTATCATATTCCTCCAGTTGGTAGGACTACGCACCAATCCACGACGCACGCTCAGCCAAGAACCTTGCGTTAAGACTGCTACCAGCACAGAAGGGAAGAGGCCTAGCACCCTCAGTAGATTCTGGCACAGACTAATAAGTGAAAGTTACCCTACATATGTGCAATTGTGTATGTACATTAAGTTATCATAATCATATGAATGCCTGATGCCGATGTAATCCTAAGAAATTAATATTAAATAAAGCAAGGTGTGCAGAGCACTACAAGGCTACAAGCTAAAATGCACAAAGAAAAATTGAACCTAAATCAATTGTTGTCATTTTCCTCTTCAAAAGATAGAAGATAAGATGTTGTTTCTTGTTTGCATTCTTTATACCTTACCTAGTTATTAAGCGAGCGAAGCGAGCGTTTCCATTTGACTCTGCCGGAAAAATTAGTCACTGGTTTTGTTTTTTTTTTTTTTTTTTTTTTGTTTGTTTGTTTGTTTTTTTGTTTGTATGTCTCGCGATAACGTTCGAACGGAGGCTCGGATCGAGTTGAAATTTTCACCATCCGCAAGCTTTGTTCTCGATTGAATGCCATTAGTTTTGTGGCAAAATCGTTCAAAAAGTTAAAAAGTTACATTAAAGTTAATCGAAAGTTTTTTTTTCAAACTTCACGGCGACAAAATCTGAGATGGCCAAATCATTTAGAATGTCTGTCCGGTCACGAATATGTTAATTTTATTTTGATCCGATAAGTAGTGTAGATGGAAATTACATTATAACAAAGTACGGTTACCATGGCAACGGAAAGTCGTGCAGCTTTTTTGGCTCATGATAGCGGTCGAACGGAGGCTCGGATCGAGTTGAAATTTTCACCATCCGCAAGCTTTGTTCTCGATTGAATGCCATTAGTTTTGTGGCAAAATCGTTCAAAAAGTTAAAAAGTTACATTAAAGTTAATCGAAAGTTTATTTTTCAAACTTCACGGCGACAAAATCTGAGATGGCCAAATCATTTAGAATGTCCATCCGGTCACGAATATGTTAATTTTATTTTGCTCTGATAAGTAGTGTAGATGGAAATTACATTATAACAAAGTACGGTTACCATGGCAACGGAAAGTCGTGCAGCTTTTTTGGCTCATGATAGCGGTCGAATGGAGGCTCGTATCGAGTTGAAATTTTGACCATCCGCAAGCTTCGTTCTCGATTGAATGCCATTAGTTTTGTGGCAAAATCGTCCAAAAAGTTACAAAGTTACATTAAAGTTAATCGAAAGTTTTTTTTTTCAAACTTAACGGCGACAAAATCTGAGGTGGCCATATTATTTAGAATGTCCGTCCGGTCACGAATATGTTAATTTGATTTTGATCCGATAAGTAGTGTAGATGGAAATTACATAATAACAAAAGTATCGTTACCATGGCAACGAAAATTCACACTATGCAGTGCCACCTAGAAGTTATCAAAATACTATCGAGGAAGCAGTGTATTATTTGTAACTAAAGAGTTAAAATAGTTTTCCCAAGGAAACGATGTCAAGGTCTTCTAGATGGCGGTGGATTTTATCCACAAAGTAAAGGTTAACCCACGGGTTTACCCAAATACCTTGGCAATAATAAATAATATTGGAAACATGGCCCCGTGGACAGCAAACGTCGCAAATTTTAAAATTTACAAAAAATGTGCAAAGTGGGTCTAGCTATAGCACGTGCTCGCTTATCAACGCGTCCAACTGAGCGTTTCCTAGTTATTATTAACGCTCAATCACAATCAAAGATGCTGCAATGGTGAACATAACATTTCTTAACGGTTACAAATGGGCCCTTCCGCCCGGTGGCAACCACTCACTCTCCCCAGACCTAATAACTGTCCTCCCCTAAAAACGATCTAAATTCCCTTAAAGACCCACAACCTACAATATCCCCTGACAAGTCATTCCATTCCCTAACAGTCCTTTCCATGAAACCATACCGACCCAGATCCGTCCTTACTACTTGACGCTGGAACTTCCATGTATGATCCCCCCTTCCCCTGTAAAGCCCCTCCTGTAGCCTATTGATTATGGATGTCCCCCCACCCCCTACTTCCCCTAGCCGCCCTGTACATATTGCACAACCTAACCTCCCTTCTTCTTCCCTCTAATGACTCCCACCCCAACTCTCCTAACATTGCAGTGACACTGTCATATACCATCTCTCTACATTCCCCTTATCATCCTCTTCCCACCGGCACCGCCTAACATTCCCCGTAACCCTTCTTGCCGCCCTACATTGAACCTTCTCTACCTCCCCCAGCTTATACGGATCCCATGCCGCCGCCCCATACTCCAGGACAGGTCTAACCACCACCTTATACGCCGGATCTTTAACTCCCCGGCTGGAAGGTGCCGGGTTGGAGGTTAAAAGCTTTGTATGCGGATGTAGGTTGCACCCCAGTTTTATATAATTCTATGTGCGACCTACAATTAATTGAATCGCTAGTTTCAGAAAGGGCCTAAGTCCATAAAACATAGTTCTGAGATAATCAATAAAAACTGTTTCAATCAATATCTAATTAAAATCAGTGTCAGACTTATGTGTTGGCAGAAAGACCCTAACCACTAAGTTCTTTGACAAAAATGTGGTTGACATAAAATATTTCCAAGTGGTACTTTTGACCTATCTAAGGTCATGGACATAGGCCCTTTCTGAAACTTACCAAAATACCAATACAAAATACTACCATGTTCATTGATTATTTTACTGTTTATTTTAATCATTATCAATTTTACATTATTTTTTTACATTAACTCACTCTTGATTTAGTCATCTTCAACTTGGTTAGCATTTGTCGGCCATTTGTAGATCTCTTCGTAGAAGGTTTTCCATTCTTCTGGAATGTAACTCGCCACTTTGCGAAGATCCTGAATTTTGTTAATGTTTATTGGCACTTTCATGCTGATATACGCTTTCTTATCGGGCATTGATGGCTTGCGTTGTCCAGGGACACGAAGAACAAAATTATGTGAGATACATCCTCCAATGAATGGCGCAGCGGTGACAACACCTGGCTTTTCTGCAGAATGTTCAAAGTAGTGAAACTTGGATACATTAAACATAACTTTCTGACTTTTTGGGACCTCTTTCCGTGAAGTTTCAACTGAAGTGACATTTTTTTTGTATTTTTTTATTTTTCGTGCGGGTATTGCTTTACCGCTATAGCTTGTTTAGGCCAATCCCTTCACTCTAGCTTTCTTTATCACATTTTGTTGATATTCTTCAGAGGAACGCACTCCTACTTTTCTTTTTTGTGGTGTTACAGGGTAATTACCTTCGTCTTCATTCATTCAATCAATACATTCATTCATCAGCCATGGTTCCGTAGGTAAATAAAACCACAGTCTACAGCCTTGCAAATAATAAATAATACCTCACTGAATGTATGTGTAAGGTTGAGAAAGGGCCTATGTCCTGGACTTGGGCCCTTTTCTCAAACTAACCAATATTTTAACAGCCTTAAAAATATGGAGAGAGTATGTGGACAAGTGCCCTTTCAACACTAAAAGATGTGTCTATTTTCACAGATTAAAAAATGTACCAACCACATTTTTGGCCAAAAGTGGACTTAGGCCCTTTCTGAAACTAGCGATTCAATTACACAAGGCTAACAAACAATTGAGAGTAAATATATTGGTATCACGGGGGAATATTGTATCACTAGAGGTAGTGAAAAATGGTGATAACAAAATTCGCGAATTTTTTTAAATGTCCTTTTTAGTGCCTAAAATGTAATATTGTCGACGAATTACATCATTTAGAGATGGAAAAAACACATTTTGAAATCGCGAAATTCGCGAAATCTCGTGTATAGCGCGAAATAACGAACGAAATTGTATGAAACTGGTCAAAACGCGAATTAACTCGCGAAATTGAACCGTTTAGAGTGCAAAATGTAAGGGATGGTGGAGGTGCCGGTCCAGTTTTGGTGGAGGTGCCGGTCCAGACTGAATATTACGCGTGCGGTAGGCGGTACAGTCATCAAACAGTCAATGCAACGCGCGCGTCACGGGCTTCACGGAAATAGACCGCGGAAATAACGGCGCGTATATGGCTCCGCGGAAATAGTCCACCAAAATAACAGTGCATACAAATATTTATTTTTTGTTGGTAATCGACTCTGAATCGATTTTTAGGTCACAATGATCGATTCTAACTTTTTGTAATCGATGTCATCCCTAACTTAAGGGGCTCCGTTTTTTTTTTTTTTTTTTTTTGTTTTTTGTTTTTTTGTCATCCCTAACTTAAGGGAAATCGCGAAAAACGCGAAATTTGGGTTTTTTAAAAACGAAATGTGCGTTTTTATATCACCATTTTTCATTAACTCTATGTATCACTATTCTATTAGATATATGGTATTGATTATTTAATTCTGGTAGCCGTAAGCTGGAAAAAAGCCAGGCAATATTCTCATTGTAATGTTGGCACACTTTCTTCAATGTTAGCTACAGTATTGCCTTGGCTATCAACTTAAAATCAAACAACTGGGAATATTATTCTCTCCGAGAAGTGGTTAGGCACATGGGATGACTGAAAGAAACATTGTTCAGCATGCTGTTGAGAGGTAAGTTCTTGAATAGATGTTTACTTAACGATACCTACAATTAACATTGTTTAGCATATGCTGTTGAGAGGTAAGTTCTGGTGAATAGATGTTTACTTGACGATGCCTAGGACTGGCGAACACTTGGACCAGGTTGGGTTGGAGAGACAACACTATCACGTGCTGAAGCTAGTTTTATCCTGGTAAACAAGTGGAGAGAAAGGTTGACGATACAAAAAAAAAAAACTAGGGATGTGCGAGTCCTGATTTTTTAATTCGAGTCGAGTCCAAGTCCTAAAAATTACTCGATTTTGAGTCCAATTCGAGTCCGAGTCTTAAGTAGGCGTACACAGTACCTTCCGCAAATGTTGATAGTACAAACATTATAGTGACATATTTTTATTATTTGTGCAAAAAAAGGTCAAAACTTCCAAGAAGAATACAAATTTGTATCAAAAGACTGAGGCTACTATTATGACTAATCAGAGTTGGTAAGGTAGTGCAAAAAATAGGCAACGATTTTATCGTTTTTGCACTCGCTCGCGGGGCCGCGACCCGGCACCTCCACCAAATTCATTTTATTTTTATTATTTTTTTAGACTCGATTTCGAATCCCAAATACTCGAGTTCGAGTCGAATTCCAAATACCCGACTCGACTCGAAATTTCGGGTACTCGCACACCCCTAAAAAAAACAATATATAAAATACAAATACTTGTTATATTTACAATTGAGTAGAATCCTCATGTCTCAGTCTGCTTCTCCCGTCATGAACATGTGAACGCTCCTCTCGGAACACACCATCCTCTTGGCCCGGTCCGTGCCGACCACGGCCGCCAACTGTTGCACGTCGTACTTGGAGTAGAGCACGGTGACGGACATGTTGCTCTCGTTGCCCGACCACTTGTTCTGGTTGGCCTCGTGCATCAGGTTACACATCTCGCCGTAGAGGTGCGGGAACGTGGGCGGCTGGTAGAAGATCAGGTGGCGGACGCCCTTGATGCGGAACCGACGGAAGAAGTGGAACCGCTCGCTGTAGAGCAGGAAGTGTGCGTCCGTGTGGAAGAACATGTCTCGCGCTCGAGCCACCTTACCCTCCTGAAGGACAGGACATGAGGCAAATGTATACTGTGTCCCTAATGATCTACTTACATTACATTCTCTCCCCACGACAAGAGCTGAAGGAAATACTGTTTATGGTACATTGCATCTCAACAAGAAGCAAGAAAAATGTAAACTTGAACATTCCTAGGATTTAGCAAAGAGTATTAGCCGACATTGGTCATTCAATGTCAACCATAAACACTCTTTCAAATGCCAAACGAAATAATAGGTGTTCCAAATAGGTAGAGAATATAACTCAAATCTTATTAACAACATAACATTACAACAACAACAAGCGTGAACAGATTTTTTAAACGCAAACTTTCATACTAGATATCAACGTTTAAAACAATGTGAACGAGCAGGTTCATTTGGTAAATCGTAAGATGAGCAGTTTGATGGGAATTTTCTTTATTGAAATCCATCGAATGATGATGATGATTGCACTTTTAGATAGGTAGAGGAGGATAGGTTGGAGGTAGAGAAGGTCCAACGTAGGGCGGCAAGAAGGGTTACGGGGAAGGTTAGGCGTTGGCTGTGGGAGGAGGATGATAAGGGGAATGTAGAGAGGGTATTGACAGTGTCACTGCAATGTTAGGAGAGTTGGGGTGGGAGTCATTAGAGGGAAGAAGAAGGGAGGTTAGGTTGTGCAATATGTAAAGGGCGGCTAGGGGAAGTAGGGGGTGGGTGGACATCCGCAATAGGCTGCAGGAGGGGCTTTACAGGGGAAGAGGGGATCATTCATGGAAGTTCCAGAGTCAAGTAGTAAGAACGGATCTGGGTTGGTATGGTTTCTTGGAAAGGACTGTTAGGGAGTGGAATGACTTGCCGGGGAATATTGTAGCTAGTGGGTCTTTGAGGGAATTTAGATCGTTTTTAGGGGGGACAGTAATTAGGTCTGGGGGGAGTGAGTAGTTGCCACCGGGCGGAAGGGCCCATTAGTAACCTTAAGAAGTGTTAAGAAGTGTTATGTTATGTTATAGTTGTATTGAAGTTTAATTTGTAGAGCAATGTTGCATTCCGTACCTTGGAGTATTCACAGATTTGTACAAAGCCCAAATCTTCTCGTTTGAAATAGTTCCGAAGACGGACAAAGTCAAAGTAGGAGGGAACATAGACCATGGTGTGGCTCATAATGGAGTCCTTGAATTGAGGCAAGATCTTCTTCACGAAGAAGTCCAGGCGAGCGTCGATGGCCTCGGTTGCGGAGGCAGCGTTGAATCTGTGGAACACCTGGGCAAACAGCAGAACACATTAGCGTGTACAAGTCTTCTCGGCATTGTTTATTTATTTGAAACACTTGGTAAGCATGTACTTTTGTATTCTAGTGGGTAGAACACGGTTTGATGCATGATGGCCTAGTAAAGGCAAAGCTAGTTAAAACTGGGTACTTTCTGGTCGCAACGTGGCTCTGGTGGTGGGGAATTATCTTCACTGCTTCAGCCTTCATCATTCACAGAATCTGTAACTGTCTGGCATCGTAACCAGAGTAAAGTTAATGTTTTCGTAACAAAGTTGAAAATGTAACACGTTTTCACTAACGTATTATCACCTAAATATCAGTCTATTGACTATATTGTACAGCACATGCAGGTTTACCACCAGTAGACTGAGAACAAACACTAGCCAACAGGGAATGTAAACAGAGCTTAGGTGCATTCTCTTGTTTACCCCGCTTACTTGAAAACTTAAAAAAAGTAGGCCTACAGTTTTTTGTTCCAGGATGATGCATTTTTTCACGGACGATAGACCTAGACCAGTATCTCGATATAAAGTACGGTGGCTGTACACGTCACCGGCATTGTAGAGCTGTGAAGAGACCACGGGGACGTCTATCGACGTCATATGCGGGATCAAAGACATGGCAGCTGACTAGTTAACTGGTTAAGATTACTTTAGGTTCACATGAACTTAGAGGAACTAAGGTCCTAACTAATTCTACTAGAGCTTCTTGTGAACAACAAACCTGTGGCAGCTGCACGACTACTTGGCAGATGGTGCCCTGCGAGACGGGATTGACCACGCGAATCTTCCCCGCGTAGTTGTGACACTTCTTGCTGAACAGGGAGTTGATCTCGGGCAGCACGAGCGAGGAGAAGACCAGAGTCTGCCGGTAGTAGCGGGTCCACCCGTTGAGCGCCCACGAGCGCACGCGGGAGAAGTCCGTGCCGTGAGCCTCCTTCGGCTGCAGGTGGAAGTGATCCAACACGTGCAGCAGGTGGTCCCAGTTCTACAGAGCACAACACATGTTACACTCTTTGCCTACTTGGCATTTTCCTCGTAAACGTGGAGAGCTAGAGCCAAACTAATGGTTATTTCTCAGATCCACATGTTACACTGTTGGCCTACTTGGCTCAGAGTTTAATTTACTATTTTCATTAAAGGCAAAATAAAAGTGGTTGATACAAGAACATGCCCATACCATCTAGCAACATGTGTTCCCCCAAAAACTGGAAGGGAACATGGTTATGGGGAAGAAAATTATGGACAAGAGGAAATATGTGGTAAACCTTTACTGAGCAACTAGGCAAAGAAGAAGAAGAAGAAGTTGTGTGGCTCGTTGGTCTTGTGGTTAGCGTATCTGCTTCCAATGCAGAAGGTCCAGGGTTCGATTCCCGCCAAAGTCAGAAGTTTTTTAACTTCTGATTTGGACTTAAGTCCATCAGTTCTTGTTTTTGGAGTTTGTAAACGGTGACTTTGGAGCCGTCCTAACAACGAAGCACATAATAAATTCAGAGTTGTTCTGAATCGGCCTTGTTGATTCTGGCGTTGATCCGCGGGTGTTCGCACTGTCCATACCACCGATTGCTATATTTCCTATTACAAATAACGATCTTTGGTTGGTTATCGCTCTCTCGCCGATTGCGTCGGGACCTACACGGTAGGCTTAGTCGCTTTGATTTAAAGTCCCCCACTGAAAATCAGTTATATAACTGAGTGGGTAGACTCTAAATACAATTTATTATTTATTTATTTATTGAAGCAGATTAAAGACAGTGTTGAGAAGAGAGGAATGGCATGGAACAAAGTGGAAGCAGGAAGACTGTGGGAAAACCGGGAGAGATGGAGGGAGCTTTTAAACAGACCTCTGGTAGTGGAGGAGGCAAGCAAAGAAGAAGCTGAGGACATGATTGTGTCAGGCCTGGCTAGCCGACAACGAAGATGTTAGCCCAAGAAACGGAGTAGTGTGATACTGCTCCCCCCAACCCGATTTATCGTTGGAAAAGGGGTCAAGATATATATATATATATATTAAGAAGACAACTAATAAGCAGGCTTCACTAAAAAACTCAAGTGCTCAGGTGGTAGAAAATCCACAACCCACCTGGATTCAAACTGTGACCCATGGCAACAAGAGAGAAGTGGTCTCCTTGGTTGTTGTTGGACCAGGGCAGGTTTTCATTTACTCAATAATAATAAGAGTTTGGATTGTAGAAGAGTTGACAGGAAAAAGAGATGGTGAATGTTTACATTTTACAAGTTTATCAGTTAGGGAGTTTCCCTCAATAGATTTTCTAGTGCTTGGTCAACATAATGCCATGTCTGACTCTCGATTTAAATGATGTAGAGCCAACAATACAAGAGTGTTCTTGTGTGTTTATTGTTAGTTGGGTAGGTACTTGCCACTACTAAATCTCTGAACAAATCTTGTACCTGCATAAGAAACAGCTCTGTCTGATCGAGCACCAGGAGCTCAACCGAAGCCAAGAAGTCAAAGTCTCGTTCTGATTCTCCCTCGGCGCCGACGATCACTCGCAAACCCAACGGAGATGCTACGATGATGTCGGCCGAGTAGAAGTCTGCGTAAAGCTAGAGTACAAACAAGGTGCAGGTGAAACAACATCCCCTAGATGTGAAGCGTTTGTCCTCCAGTTCAATTTAATTTGATTCATTTGTACAGTACTATTTAGTTACAACATAAGTCAAACGGTACAAGATCTGGGTTTTTGTCGGTGAGTGAGTGAGTGAGTTCGCTACAGAACGTACAAACGGCTTAACAGATTGAGCTGAAATTTTAAATAGACATCTGGTACCAATCCTCATGGTGCAGTTAACATTCTGAGCAAAATCCGTTACGATTTAAACTCAGAATAAATAATAAATTGAAACTAGGCTGAGAATGTCAGATTTAATTTAATTAACGAGCATGTTTTTCATCAATGAACAAATCATTCATTTTCAAATCCTGTTTACATGCAGTGACCAAAGTGTATAAAATGATGCACGCTCAAGGTTACCCAAAATTTCACTCTGAGATTGAGGAAACCTTGCAATAATCATATTTTCAAAACATGTTCTATAATTTTCCAGAAATAATAAAATAATCAAGAAAAAATCTATTCCAACTGTTTTTTTAACCCGGATCTCCAACATCCCGAGTAAAGAGGCGCCTTAACCAACTGGACTAGGAAAACAACAAAGTCGTTGTAAGACGAGTGAGCGAGTCATGAATTGAGTACCCGGGAACACTTGCATTTAAGTTGATTGATGTTAGGATTTTGAGTTTGGTTGGAATAGGCCCTAAGTGTGCGTCAACTGTAAGATCATATTGCGCCACTCTAGCCTATGATAGGTTAGGGAGGAAAGACCCATGCTAGATCTAGTCTTATGTAGGGGGAGGAAATTGAATGTAACCGGGTAGGCCCTACTCAACACATGACTCGCTCACTCGTCTAACAACGATTTTGGGTTTTCATAGTTAGATCTAGACAAATTATGTCCACTATACAAAATCGTGCTATTTAGACTGACTGTACCGGTACGGTACCGGATGTCATCCCTATTACATTGACAGTTTTATACTCTTAAGAGAAGTGGCTGGTTAAACTTGGTTAAACTGGTTATATTTTCTGTGATAATCAATTGTAGTTTTTTACTGTATGGCCTACCCATGTGTATACCCACTGTCAAATTTTTATTTCATTGGATATTTACTATCCCATAATATTGTATTTCATTAGCCATCAATTGACATTACCTCTATTAGGCCTATACAGTTTATACTACTAGGGAAACGCCAAAGTCGTTGTTAGACGAGTGAGAGAGCCATGTGTTGAGTACCCGGGAACATTTGCATTTAAGTTTGATAATTATATTGTGGTATAAATAATAGTGTTTTTAAGTTTAGTTTGTATAGGCTAAGAACACATCAACTGTAAGGCCATAATGCACCACTCTAGCCTATGATAGGCTAGGGAGGCCTATAGGTAGGGGGAAGAAAAGTAATGTTGAAAACACATGGCTCACTCACTCGTCTAACAACGACTTTGGTGTTTCCCTAGTATAATCTTTACACAAACATTTGTGGTCACAGACCCTTGTTGACCAGATAGGCTACACCCCAGGCTAAATGGAACGGCCGGTGTATGACCCCTAGAACAGGTACTTCCTCCAGCGTGAATGTATGAAAAATTAAAGACTTAAAGGCGAAAGAAAAGGGAGGGTTCTCTCGTCGTAGTCGTCATCGTCTTTGTCATCGTTCGTTTTGTCCTTTTCGTCGTCGTTGGGAAGGTCGTCAGAGAATATGGGGGGTCCCCGACGACGACTGCCAGAGCTCGCATTCTAGTTTCGGGAACTAATATACTTCCTTACTTACCAGCTGATGTTTGCGAGATAAAATACGTCTCTTTCTTCCTCGCCTTACCTCAACGATTAGTATACAGAGCCATGTTCTTGGCTTAAGGTTCTAATATGCACAGCTTAGGCAAACGGAAGCGTTGAGAGCCAGCATTACGTATTTACAGAATGACAGAAGCCATGCATAACAAAAATTAAAAACAAAAAAATAAACATTGACTTGGTTCATCTCATAGATACTACTGATTGCAAACTTTCACAGGCTGTGTTCTATTTTACTAATGGGTATTTTAAACATTTGCAATCTAGATTTAAATTTTTCAAATTTTATTTCTTGTGAGCTTAAATTGCAATGGATACTGCTCATTTTGTTAGCAGTTCTCAGTTACCTGGTCATGGATGTGTGTTTAAAATTTCAGCTCAATCTATTTGGCCGTTCGGCCGTATGAGCCCGGACAGACAGACATACATACATTGGACAATGCTCACGGCCAAGGCCCGATCGAGTATAGCGTTAGGAAAGACTACGTTCGCTGCGCTCACTCGTCTAATTACTTACGACCTACTTAAAACTATGAGTTAGGTAGACCTACCGTACCAGTAACGTAAGTTAGTAAAATAAGTTAAGCTGGTGCTAACAAAATATTACAGAAACGTGCGAGTAAGTTACGCACTTGGTAATGAAGGCAAAGAAAACAGTAGGCAAGTGATTTCAGCGCATTACAGTCCTCTATGTCATTTGCATGGTGGACACGCCACCAACAAGAGATGCACGAACCTTCAAACTCTTCTTAGTAACCGTCATTCCGATTCTAAACGTGTCGTCGGTGTTTCCGGCAAAAGTCGCTTCATAGTCTTCAGGCCGAGGGTTCTTCTTCGGCATAGATATCTCTTCCCCACTGTGTTCTTCAACAAATCTCTTCATGTGCATAACACTCCCTTTCTCTTCTTTAAAGAGAATAGCTATGAGCATTCTTACCACCCTACAAATAAAAAACATTTCACTTAGAAAACAGTCTGACCATCCAGTAATAAGATAATCACTACATAGGGATACCTATGGTGTGTACGTACATTTATTATTAAATCTTTATAAGCAACGTTATTAGCTACGTAGTGAAATATAATAAATAGGATAATACATAAGCTTACACTATTTATAATAAGTAATAACACATAGATTAAATTGATAAGAGTACATTACATAAAATGAGTATAAAATACCCTACAGTTAAATACATGATCAGTGCGTGTGCGTGTGTGCATATGTGTGTGTGTGGAGTGTGGACATGAGAGTTTAGTTGTCACAGAATGTAATACAAGCGGTTTTGAATTCCCTTAGGTTCATATTATGAATGTCTATTTCTTTTGATGCTATGGATAAGTTCTTTGAATTCGGTTCAGGCAATGAGTATGTGGACGTTAACTCTGCACTTAGGTATTTTTCTGGAGTTTCTCTGGACGGCACACGGAAGTTAACATTACAGAGGAGGCAATTTAACAATGGAGGAAATTGAAATTACCAGTAACCAACATTACCTACTAAAAACCTGAATGAAGATTCTTTGTAATCAGTTAAAATTTAGGATGAATCTTGTATAGGCTCTGTAGTTTGCTGCTTTGCAAGATAATTCGTCAACAATTTATGAATTATGTGGAAGAAGAAAGAAGGGGACTGACGGTTACTCTAGTGCTAACAAAAAAGTAATTTAGCAATGATAAGCCGTATTCCGAGAAAATGGTGACTCGTCACCCCCCGACCCGACGCATGTTGGAATAAAGATCTGATATTATTATACCCTATCTTTGCACTGGAGTCTTGAAGCAGGCATTTTCACTCAAAACGGTGCAAAATATTTTATACAATCCAGAAAATTAATAAAGTAGACCTATCAATTCTACACCTTATAGAGTGTTTCCCAACAAACCAAATCGAGAAATAAACGTTCATTGAAGTTCTGGTGCTGACGGCAAAGATTAGTCATCTGACGGCTAGTCTTGAATGACAATTAAATAGGTTAGCTAGTACTTCCTACCTACTTATAAAATGTAGGCCTACATTTACAGGGTTCTTTTAAAAAAAAGGTCAAAAAGTACTACCAAAAGACAAAAGGCATTGGATGGTAAATATTTTGATTTCAATAAGTCTGTAGTGTTTTGTTCAAAAATTTGGTTTAAAGGGGTATGCCATTCACCTGTTAAACTCAATATGTAATTATTTTTCATTCAGGCAAACTAGCTATGAATTTAGAAATTAACAAAAAAATATTGAGTCCACCACAATTTTCGAGCTTGGTCCCATCGGCAAAAATCTCCCTTAAGTCCGAAATAGCATGGGAACGATCCTTATGCCCTGTGACCTTGGAGGATTTTGACCCAAAAAAATAGTGGCCATTATTGACAATGACATTGGGGCCTATTTGACAGCTATTTCTGTAAATCCTCTATATTTTGTTTTGTAATTTGGGCAAGTGGTTTGGTCAAAATATGCTGATTACCAAGAAGGGGTTTGATTTTGGAATGCATATTTTATTATTTTTGTGTGTTTGAGTGTATATTTGTGCATAGTTTCAAGACCGGATGTTGTAAAGGGCCATTTTAGATTGGTAAGATGCTCTAGTATCTATGCGGAACAAAAAAGAAGGAGGTTAAAGCCGTTAAGAAATTTCCCAAAACACCAATTTAATTTTTGAAAATTTCTGGATTAAAAAAAATTGAAAAATTGGTGTAAAATCACAGTAAAGAGACATAATTTTTTAAACGGTCATTTTAGTGTAGTATGATGCTATAGGCTACATTATGTGGTGGAAAATAATTTTTATGGGTAATAGCCCCTTAAGGACTTGGCTACGCAGATGTGTAAATCTAGCTTTTCTAGGCCCTAACTTCATTTTTTGCAACTGTTAGTCTATGAAGTAGGTGCGTCTGGACTCTGGAGCCATTACAAATGTAGACATATATGCAGTAGGCCTACGAGTCAGAACCAATTTCCTTGCAAGATTAAATTCGTAAATAATTTAAGTGAGATTAACTCCAAACTAAATATAAGTTGGATCTACCAACCTCAAAGCTGATTCTCGGAAAGGCACCAGAATTACAACTTTTGGCCTTACTAATCCTTGATCCCGAAATTCTTCTGGAACGTCATCTTTCTTGGCAAGCTTTGCATTATGATGAATGATTTTGCTTCTTGTTTTCAAGGCATGATTTATTGCATGAAGGCAGTAGATAAATCTAACTTCTTCTCCATTAGCAAGAGTTCGATATGGAAAATACACATCTTGATAGTTCCGTATCAAGGACAACAATTCCCTTTGCAGCGGTGTCAAGGGGCTCTGTTGTTTCTCTTTCAAGAGCATATTGCCACTGTTTGCTTTGGATATGTTATTACTAATCTGTGGTTTGATATGCAGCTCTGACCAGTCAAGAGAAGTTAATCTTGTAGGAATAGTTCCACGTACAGCAAACTTTTTCTCTTCAACAATGGCCATTTTTACAGCTGGTACTTTTACTGGCAGTTCTGATGGATCTGGTAGCTTTGGCAACTGGACCAGAATCTGTCCAAGAACTGGCCAGTTTTGATGAGAAGTTTCCACGTGAGGCGGCTCCTGTGAGACGCTCTCGTACAAGACATCATCCATGTCATTGTAAAAGTGTTGAGCAAACGGGTCGGAAGATTCATCGACTTCCTGAAAATTAAACATAAAAATCAAAGGAGGGCCCTAAATACCTAGTGGGTACAATATACATGTACCAGGTACGGTTTATTAAACAAAAAAAGTAGGCCTTATAGTAATAATCTTTATTCCAGTAGTATACAAATTACAAGCAAAGGTGATATTCATTTGTTTACATGTAGGGATGAGAGCTCCTCCCTACAAAATGTTCTTTCATATTAGACCTACCTGCTACATACCCTACCGTATTTCACTATTACTAATTTACTATACTATAAGAAAAACTTGAGAAGAGAAGAAACCTTAATACAATGACAAGTGTGGTAGCAAAAGGGCATAGCAGAGGGTGTTATTTTTTATTATACATTGACAACAGGACTCTTGCCCACATAAATAGCCCACTTCGCATATTTTTATTCAGTACGTTGATGGATGAGCATTTTAGGTTGAGTATTTCTATCAAAGAAGCTTTATTCCTTCATCTTTCCATACATAGGCCTAGGGTATAGAATATCAAATTAAGTTCTACAACAAACAAAATACAACCGGAACATTGACTCGTTAGTCATGTGGTTAAAGTCTCTGCTTCTGATACAGAAGGTCAAGGGTTCGATACCCGCTATAGGAAGAAGTTTTTAACTAATTTGGACTCAAGTCTATCAGTTCTTGGGTTAGATAGGAGATGCCAAACGGCTAGTTAATGTTAAGTAGGGATGTGGAAAGGGAATCCAACAGCTTACCTGGTCGGTGACTGCAGGGATCTCGTAAAAGAATAACCTGATAACCTGACTTTTAAACCTCATGGTGACCAAATTATTAAAAAGATGGCAAAAAATTGGTTTATTCATGAGAATCCACGGGCATGTGTCCTTGGATGCTAAAGTAATGTTATACAGAGCCATTATATCTCCACATGTTGATTACTGTAGTTCAATTCTGTTTTTACTTGGTCAAAATGAAATTATGACTAAATACAAAAATTACAAAATAAGGCAATGAGAAGTATTCTTAGAGTAAAAAGAAGTACGTCTATAGTTAAAATGTGCAATGCACTGGGGTGGCTACAAGTAAAACACAGAATCCTACTAAATACTTTGTGTTTTTTTACAAAAAACCTATCTAGGACTTACTACTACACACCTTCAAAATAAATTTGTACAGGTTAAGAACCTACACAGTTATCACACACGCAGAGCCGCTAATATTCATGTTCAAAGATCAATAAACAAAGTGCAAGATAAATCAATATTTACAAAAGGACTCAGGATATTTAACAGAATCCCGGAGGAAATACGCAAAAAAAATCCTGTCCATTTTAGAAGGGAATGTAGTAATCTCATAAAAGCAGGAAAACTCTGTGCTAAACCATATGAGAAAAGCTCATTTTGGGATACTTCCTGAATTTGTATCAAAATGTATTAGGTATACTAACATATTATGACTGTGTAGTTTAGGAGGGCCAAATATTTTATATTATTTATTACATTATTTGTTTATTATGTACTGTATTGCATATGTAATTAGGTAATTATAAAATGATGACTCAAGTCTTGATTGCTTTGCCAAGACATGGACTATTATATATTTTATATCTCTGTCCAGTAGTAGTAGGCTCTATCTAATTACATATTAATTTACATATTAATTTGGCTTGTGTTAGTATTTTTAATGTATTTTTAATGTAATGTATTTTTAATGATTAGGTACATATGTGTTTTAATGTACGGTATTATATTGTATTTGTGAACATGTAACTTTGTAAAAAAAATAGCAACTCTGCTAAATAAAGATTTACTACTACTAGGCCTACTACAAATAAATAAAAATAAACATAATACAAGAAAATGTCGAAACTGTTTCGGCCAAACAGGGCCTTGCTCACTCGACGAGCCTCCTCACAATTCTGCCGTTGATTGGATGAGCGTAGCGAAGATTCCATTTCACTACACTGGAGAAAAAAATCCGGAATGTTTTTTTTGTATTTTTGGCTGTTTGTAAACACGATTCCGGCTAAACCGATAAGACTCCAATTGCGATGAAATTTGCTGGAGACCTTCGAAATCTCTGAACTTAGAACTGCCACGTTTTTGAGCGCAATCGAAAAATTATTTAAAATCACAATTTTACGATTTTTTAAAAAAATTCTTCGACTTATAGGCCTAACGCCTACATGCTTTATCCGAATGTAATGATTTACAGAACCTTTATTTTATGAATTAATATATATTCATGTTAAATTTGAGTGGAATCGAAAGATTATTTCTCATGATAATCACAGTTTTTCATTTTTTTGGGGGGGGATTTTTTAAATTTCTTTGACTTATAACAAACACCGACATGCTTTATCCGATTGTAATGATTTTTCACAGAACTTTAATTTTATGAATTAATATATTCGTGTGAAATTTGAGCGTGATCGAAAAATTATCTCTCATGAAAATCGCAATTTTACGCTTTTTTTAAAAAAATTACACTCATCCAACAACGCGCCTGGAAAAGCGATTGCGAAGCTTCCTAGTATAAGCTACATACATGTGGTATATTCCCTTACACTTACAATAATCTGCTTATTGATTGGAAACATTACAACAGCTCCCTAACTAACACACCCTCAAAGTTGTAGCCAAATTAATCCAATAGTTTGGGTAAAAAAGGCACATGAAGTTAGCAAAATTAGCATTGCAAGCATATGGCAAAGACCTCCCCTTAAAGGGTAGAGATTAGGATTTAATTTAAACGGACAAAAAAAGAAACAGCTTGATCAGGGAACAGGCAAGAGTTGGTATTCCCTTCCCAGTTCTTTGAAGTTTGAAGAGCCCTCTGCAAGATGTGGGCAGCCCTTTTCTGGAGGGTGAACAGTTAGTCTATTGCTTGAGGGGATGCACCCCAGAATAGTAGGCTAGGCCTATGCCATGGTAATTAGGCCTATATAGTTTACAGTTTGCCGAGAAAAATTACTTAAAATTTTCTCATCTTCTAGGTAGGCCCCTAGGTAGGCCTATTATTAATGAT
Source organism: Sweltsa coloradensis (assembly GCA_024449915.1). Lineage (NCBI taxonomy): Eukaryota > Metazoa > Arthropoda > Insecta > Plecoptera > Chloroperlidae > Sweltsa > Sweltsa coloradensis. Next base: position 211,802 of record JAMZAV010001050.1, on the reverse strand, counting down.
TCCTAATTCATTTTCAGTTGGCGCATTGTAAATGGTGACTCCATGTTGTGTAGGTTGCAGTCTCATGAGACCTAAACCTAATGAAGTCTGCCAATACGAAACCAACCCTGGAATCCAACCCTATCAACTAAGAACCCAGCTTGAATCCCAACCAGAAGACCCGAGTGCTGCCACGATCATTCTACATTGTGGCAACTAACACCATCATGCGAAAAGATGCCGCGCATTCTATAATGACATTTACGATCTCATTAAGATCTTGCAAAAAAAATTCCCCCAAGCTACTGTCGTCTATACATCCATTGTATTCCGTACTGACATTGACGTGTGACGACATAGTGTGCAATCAACAAGGAGATAGAAGATGCTGTAACACCTTGCAAGCTGTCTATGTCGAGACGAACTCCTGGCTTCTCCCCTAGTCAACTATCGAAGGGTGGCCTACACCCCAGCAAGCAAGGCACAAGTCGCTTTACATATGGTCTCTGAAATCTGCTCAACCTTGAGCTGGCGACCAGAGCCTAGTCCTCCCCCAATTCCCAGCAGCTCCACCCCCAACTACAGCACAACAACTTGAACCCTGAATCACCCACTATTATTGCCATAGGCCCGACTCATGTACCGGCATTTCTCCAACAGCCACAAAAAGCACTACCCCCTGCCGCAGGCCTACGGTAGTGGAATGGAGGGTAGCATTTTCCGAACCCCCAAATCCATCCCTCTTGCCCACTGTGTGGCGGCGGATCTAAGTATGCACAGGGGATTGCGGCAAGCATCAAAGCTAGATTCGGCCAAGTCGAGGAACTCGCAAACCAGCATAAAGGGTTGGTGAGGTGGCAACTCTTCACTCAAAGGGAGACTGTTATTCTACATGATAACGAAAGTACAATCTCACCACAAACCACAGGTGCATGACCTACAGAATGCACTACGGAAATTGCGAGCGTTTTGCAACTTTTATCACATTCCGACTATAGCCATGCCACGGATAGGCTGTGGCCTCGATCGAATGTACTGGCCATTAGTCAAAAAAATGATTGAAAACATCTTCAAGAAAAACACAACCCAAATCCTAGTATATACACGTATGCAATCTCTCGAACTCCCTGTACCAACGCCTGACGTCACAGTAATTCAAGCACCTCATGTATCATCGAATGCTGACGCCATTTCTAACAGTAACCCACATACCATGTCAGCGGCACCACAAACTACGGCCGGGTCAGCCATTCCCGAACAGTGTTCCAACATCTCCGTTTCAGAGGCCAGCCTGGGCACTAACACTGAGGGTATCACTACGGCCACACCAGTAAAATTCAAGGCAGTCACCTCCAGGCCTATTGAGTATGCCACGAAGCAGCACACAACCCCTATAATCATAGAGTTGGAAACCTATTTGGCCCACTACCGCCAGTGGCCTTTGTTACATCTCCAACGCGGTCTATGCCCCCAGTGACCACTCCTGTCCAAGAAGAGTCCATTCCAGCGGCGGAGCTTACACAATACGAGTCATCTCCAGCAATAGAACATATCCAGATGATCCTACACCAGTCTCCATGCCATATCCAGGTGCCAAGACTGACCTGGAAGAAGTCTCCCAGCCAAATGACCTCCCATTAACAACAATCATGCCAACATCACAAGGCCATCAACCAACCATGGTGCCTGACATGACTTTTGAGGAACTCCAAAGCCTAGACCACCCATTCAACCCCTTTTGGACATTCCCACAAATACCAAACACATCGATACCCATCCTTACTTTAACCACTCTCAAGCAGAAAGTGCTTAGGCCAAATGAGTCCAAGCCAACATTCATCAACTCATTAAAGAAGTCCAATAACATAGTGATAAGTGATTCCATGTTTGCTGGTTGCAATTCCTCAAGCCAAAACCCAATAGACACTACACACAAGAAATTCATGCAGGTGTTCAACTTCACCAACTTCATAAGTCCTCTACAACCGTGTCCCCGATCCAAAAGTTTGCGACAGTGATTCTTCACTGTGGTATGAATTTGCTTCATAAGATGGAGACCACAGAATATTGGATCAGGTGTCCCAGTTAATACATACAACGCAAAAATCGTTTTCCCAACGCAATTATCGTATACATTAGCTTATTCTATAGAAGCGATATAAAAAATCAAATTATTGACAACGCCAACGAGGCTATCAAATGGGCATGCCGAGAACTTGGAGCAGTATACGTCCAATCAGCCATGTGGTTAACTGACGCCGACATCTCCATTGACGGATTACAACCTAACAACTCAGGCAGTCTCAAAATCCACAACATGATTGAGGAAATTTGCACCACAGTTACATGGCGGCCCTTCCACCCGCAAATCCAGCACCTGAAAAATAAACCACTGAAAAACTTGCCATCAACGATGCTAGCTCACGATCCACCTGCAAAGCCAATCTCTCCGGTAATCCTGATGGCTACCAAGGAACCTTCTGTAAGCCTAGAAGAGTCGCCCACCTGGCCTATCGCAACATCGTTTCTATCCAATCCCGATGTGACTACCATCATGTCTGCAGCCAATCCTAACGCTGCAGGCACAACGTCTCCAGTTGATCCAGTCCTATTTGCTATGACACCCGGGCTACTAAATCAAGATATGGACCAGGTATCAGAATCATCTGTCTTAAAGCTTCCATCCCACTCTACAAAGATGCTTCAGTTAGACACTCAGCCCCTGGTTGCCAAGGACCCTGCTGCTGTTTAGACCAGCCCTCCCAGCCTAGATATCTACCGAAAATGCAGTTCAGCCTGAAGACTGGACAAACACATCAGCCCAGCCGGATGTAGACAATCCTCAGGCAGATCCAAAACAACAATTACTCCTATTTTGACTTCCCGTAAACAAAAAAAGATAATGCCACCACGTAGAACCATTCCGTCCCGATTATCTAAACAAAAATAAAAACATACCTTCCTCAAATTTTCAATTAATCAAAAGGGTCTCAAGACCACCATAACTCCCTCCGTAGACCAACACATTTCTATCTCAAATCCTAAATTCACAAAGACTGATCTAACAAAACTGACCTAATCAATACTCAGCATGTATCATCACAAAAGGCACTCCCTAGCATAATGTCCCTTAACTTTCGATCTATAAAAAATAAAGTTGATGAAGTAGAAGTGTTCCTTGATATTCTGTCGCTAGACATATTCTGTATTTCGGAACACTGGTTTGTCTGCCTCGGAAGCCATAAAACTTTTTCATTCCCCAGTACTGTACTTCCAGGATTTACTGTAGAAGCTCTCTATTTGGCGGGGTTGCAATATTTGCAAAATCATGGCTTACTATCCTTATTCTAGGCATTCATGATAATTGCATTGAAAAGGTGTTTGAGTGTACTGGAATCCTGTGGTGAGGAGTTAGTATAGGAGTGATCATCCTCTCGGTTTATCGACCACCCTCTAGTAACATCTCACATAAATTTATTAACAATCTAGAAGCAACTCTTATCCGAGTTACCAACTTCATCCAAATGCAGAGTAAGTGGTCTGCGGTGACTTCAATATTGATCTTCTTAAACCATCAAATAATACTGTTTCTTTACCAAGACATTCTAAACTCCTTTGGTCTAATAGCGTCAGTATTCACTCCAACACGTACAACCTCTACCACCTCTACTCTTATAGACATATATTCACCACGTTCAATTTAGGACACCTTCAAGGGGAAACTTTAACTAGTAGACTCGTGTTTATCAGACCATTTTGCACTCTTCCTTAATTCGAATCTTCAATAAACTGGAGTGGTCCAAGCTGGACTCTAAAACGAAAATTTAATGAAAGAAATACTTTAAAATTCCTTGAACTCCTTCAAGATGAGCTCTGGGTTGCTGCTCAAAATATATATACTGTCAATGAGTGTTTTGATGCATTCCATTCACAATATGTTTATCTCTATTACAAAGCCTTTCCAGTTAACAGATGTCATACTATTAAACCAGTTAAATCAAAGAAATGGATTACAACTGAGATTCGCTCAGCATCTGCCGACCTCAGGAACCTACATGCACTATGTAGAGAAAACCACTTGACCTTATTCATAAAGGCAATTACAATCGTTTAAAAAATCTTCACTCTAGAAATATTAAAATAGCCAAAGAGAAATTTACGATAGCATTATTTTAATCTTCCACAAATAAATCTAGGGCATCCTGGAACATTATCAGATCAGAGACATCATCATCTACTTCACCTATAAACATGGCAATTGCGGTTGATGGGAAAAGGATCGATAATCCTTTTGAGGTTGCTAATAGATTCAACGTGTTCTTTAAAGAAATTAGTGCTATACCTCTTTTAAAACTCCTATTGTGTCTGATATATTGAGACCAATCAAATCATTCTTTTTATATCCAACAAATCCTACAGAAATTTGCAAACTAATGAAGAAAGTAGCTCCTAAGTACTCGTGCGGACATGATGGCATACCTAGTGCCATCCTAGTGAAATCAATTAACTCCATTGCATTGCCTCTATCCAACATTATTAACATGTCGTTCGAAACTGGCACTTTCCCCACAATTTTGAAGCAATCAACAATCGTCCCTATACACAAAAAAGGAAAGATGGATATTTTAGATAAGTATCGCCCAATCTCATTACTCTCATCGTTTTCAAAAAATTTTGAACTCGTAATGTACAATCGACTTACCTCCTATCTCAATAAATATCACATTCTAGATGACAGTCAGCATGGCTTCTGTTCTGGGAAATCTACGACGACAGCTATTTTTTCATATCTCTCATCACTTTACTCTGCTTTAGACAGAGGAGATCAAGCCATTGGGCTCTTTTTTGATATGAGCAAAGCTTTTGATACAATCGATCATGGAATTCTCCTCAAAACACTACATTCCTTAGGCATTATCGGCCCTGCACACAGTTGGATAACGTCATTTCTCACTAACCGCAAACAAACGGTGAAAATAATGTCATCGAAATCACACATTCCTTCAATATCTGACCCACTCCCAATAACTAGTGGTGTCCCCCAAGGGTCTACGCTTGGCCCTCTATTTTTTATAATATATATTAACAGTCTTCCCAAACTTCTTAATATGGAAAATTTCCAGGACATTGTAAAATCTTTCCTCACCTTATATGCTGATGACATCAACTCCCTCCTCATAGCCCCCCATAATGTAAATTCAATGTTGCTAACATCAGCTGCAAATTCTCAAGTATCACAAATATCATCATACTGTAAGTCTAGTAGACTGGCTATCCAAACGATAAAAACAATTTTCTTAAATTTTCATACTAATGCATCGCAATACCCCTTAAGCCCCCTTATTCGTCTGGATGGTAAGAGTATAGCAAGGCAACCTACTGCAAAAATTCTAGGGCTTACTGTGAGTGAGTCCCTTGACTGGCTTCCACATATCCAGACATTGGCACCGCGTCTGCTAAGTGGTTGTTTCATGCTTCGAAGGCTAAAACTTCTTGTGAGCCCTTCTACGTTACTCATGGTATATCATTCATACATTCAGTCAATTATCTCATATGCAGTTCTATTTTGGGGCATCTCAAGTCATGCTAAACGAATATTCATAATACAAAAAAGGGCGGTGAGAATAATCGCCGGTATATCAAGGCGACATTCATGTAAGACACATTTCACTAATCTTCATATATTGACTCTTACATCCGAATTAATTTTGTCAGCTTCCACATTTGCACACTCTCATCCTGAACTGTTTTTAACAAATGCAATAAACCACTCTCATAAAACGCGTACTAACTCTAACATATTCATTCCTACTTTCAACCATTCACTATTTAAAAACAGTCCAAGCTACCTCTGTAGTAAAATTTACAATAAATTTCCACAATCCATCAAAAACGATACTCCAACATCATTTAGAATTAAAATTAAATCTTTTCTCATTCATAACCCTTTTTATTCTTTAGAGGAATTCCTTATTGCAAAAATTGAATTTAACTAACACATTTTGTGTCCCATCTTCCTTCTTGTCCATCACATAACGTATGTATGTTTATCTTATCTATTCTTATTAATTGTTCTCTTAAATATTTTATTGTATTACTATTTATATTCTAATTCTAATGACTATGCTAGTTATTCACTCCCTCTCTCTCAGGAGAGGGTATATTTTTACTATGTAAGAATCTGTGAATAAAGAATGAAATGAAATGAAATGAAACCATAATTGATGTTATTCGTGTAATTAGCCCTACCAACGTAGGTAGTGTAGCCGCAATGTCAATTGTCCGCTATATTGGTAACGATAGTAGTGACATATATGAAGCTCATATGCCGCCGCATAGTAGTGACGAGTTTAGAGTGAGTGAGTGAGTGAGTGTTCACATAAAAACCTAATTAGGTTTTCATTGTCCCTACACATAACATTGAAATCACACAGAGTGACCTGACAACCGTCACACACCATGGTGAAGCGCGTTATCACTGACATTGATAGTGGATAAACTCCATCTGTACATGCCGCTGCCGGTTGGGACGTAGCGGTAGAGATAGCGCTTTCCTTGACAGTGGAACCATTGAAAGGAGGAACACTACGCAAACCAACATGGCGGTCTCGCGCACAAACATAGGCTACATAGTGACTCTGACAGCACAACTACCATTGGTAAAACGACAAAGAACATTAGTAAATAATAAAAAGTTTGTAGTGCGCCAACTGAAAATGAATTAAGAATCATTAATAATACCTATAAACTATAAAGAAGGTGAGAAAATTTTAATTCATTTCTCTCGGCAAACTATATAAATACCAAAGACTGAAACTGAATTTTGGAGGTGACCTGTTCAATGACGGATGGACCAGTCTAATGTTTCTGTGACGTTTAGACAGACCACTTTGATGTGCATGCCTAGTCATTGCATTGTTACCCACCTTTGCAGCCTGTATGTCATCTTCGTCATCTTCTGAATATGTGGGGCTAGGAGAATCCTCAAGCTTTGGCCCACTTATTGGTTCTCACCGTCTGTGCTGCTACCATCTTCTGTATCTGGCTCCGGCTTTAAATTTTTAGACGATACATCTGAGTTTGAGGAATCAGTATCAGAATTGACTTGGTCGTCACTGTCATCATCATGTAGGTCTAACAAATCTTCTCTACCGGTAGGGCTGACACGGGATCTCCCACCTTCGTCTTCAGACGGCTCTGTATCCTCCTCTGTTTCGTCACTATCAATTGCTTTCTTCTGTGAGCTTTGATCAATACTAGAGAATGTGGAAAGCAATTGTGTGTAAGGATTATATTGTTCTTCGACATCGTCTTCGCTGCTTTCCTCCTTGGTGGAGCCCCTCGGTCTATTGTCAATTTTCCTGCGTTTACTATTGTGTTCTGCGTCAACATCCTCGCTCGGGTGAGCTTCACCAAATTCTTTTAGGTGTGAAGAATCATGTTTATTATAAGGTTTTGTGTTAAACTTACCACGTCCCCTGCCTCTATTATTTGAATATTTACTATTTCTTCCACCTCCTCGGTGTTTACTTCTCCCACGTGCCATGCCGTTGTGGTTGTTTCCAATGTTTTGACGTTCTTCGGTCAGCACTCAGCTGTTTTATAAGTTCCGTTTCCGTAAATGCGCGCGCACCGAAACTGGGGACGAGATGACGGCCCGACTTCGACGGCTCCTTCAATCATTAATCCAGTTGTGTGAATGAAAATGGCGGTACAAGATGGTGGAGGAAAAGACGAACTGAAAACACAATTTATTACAAGAGAAGGTAGCTACAGACTAATGACTCTTTCGGAATATTCAAGACCCAACAGGGTTGGTTATACAAACACTCAAGGAAGTGCGGCTGTTCGTGTGTCATTTGTAAATTTACCGGATCCTAGCGGCAATGGCGATAGGATTTGCTTCAATTTCGGCAGAGAACTTTATGTTTACGTATACAAAGGTGTAAAAAAGGTAACAGTGATTTCTTGTTAACTAGGTAGCCTAGGCTTTAGTCTTTTCCTATTCACGCAATCATTTTTCCGGCCATGGCTTTTATTCCAAGGGCCAGGCTCTAGGTCATGCCTAAACCCAAAGCCTAGGCCTAGGCTAGGCCTAGCCCTAGGCCCTAGCTAGGCCTAGGCCTAGGCCAAGGAGGAGGCCCCTAGCCTAGGGCCTAGGCTAGTCCTACGAGGTATCCCGAGTTCAAAAGAGGCTAGGCCTAAGCATTCTTCCCATATAGGCCTAGCCTACGGACGGTCCTAGGTCTAAGCCTGGGTAACCCTGAAGTAGACCTAAGCCCTAGGCCTAAACCAACAAAATATTGCATCCATTAAGGCCCAGCCAGTTCCCATTGATTGGTTTAGTTATAAGAGCATAGGCGTAGGAGCATCATTCACAACTAGTTCTAAGGCGCAAGGTCTAATCGCATGGTGTAAGGGCCTAAGTCGTAAGAAATGTGAATCGTTCACTACTGCCTACGTATAGGCCTAGACGCTCTCTTCTCTCTCTTTTCTCACTCGCACACACAGCGGTAGGCCTATGTACTCTTTCTGTTGGTATGGCCAAACTTCTTTTAACACTGTTTTAGGGGAAAAGCCTAGGTAGGCCTACGTGGGAGGGGGGGGGGGGGGGGCGCGGAGTAATAATAATGATAATACCGTATTGTAATTTTGTAAAACATACGCGTTTTGCGCCCAACCCCACCTCCCGTGTACCTAGGCTCTTCCCCTAAAATAGTGTTAAAAGAAGTTTGGCCATACCAACCGAAAGAGTGCCCACACAGCTCACTGTTGTTATTGGCTCGTCGTAAAGCCTAGGCTAGTCGTAAGAATTGGATTTTGGGCAATTCGTTATGACTTGCGACCTAAGCCTTGCGACTTTAGGACGAGTTGTGAACGTTGATTGTATGGGAGATTGGGGTAATAAGGAATTGGGGTAATTGGGAACAAGCCCTATAATTAAGAAATTTGAAGATGTAAATTTTTATGAAAAATTGTTTGGTAAGGAACATAGGTAGGCCTACCTTCTTCTTTGATAATGTAATCAATTCTACTGAAAACAATAACTTTTGATTGGTGTTTTTAGGACTCTTGTAAGGTAGCTACTGCAAAAAAAGTGTAAAATGTTTCTAACAATGTTTTAAAAATCAAATTTTCCTTTCTTATAAGAATTAATTGTATTAAAGACTGTATGCTTATTTTACTGCTTACATATTATGAGAGTGCCTTATTTTGTTTTTTGTAATTTTTTATCTCTTTCCTCTCCTAAAAGTAGGGGGTAATTCCTATTTGCCCCAAAAACTTAATTTTTGGGGTAAAAGGGAACACCCATGAGGGGTAAATAGGAATACTAGGGGAAAATAGGAATGAGTCATATAGTGTAATGCTATAACATAGGGGTAAATGGGAACAAACATGTCTCGTCATGCAGGCAGGGTAATAAGAATCCACAATCATCAACCACTGGAAATTGAAGTAAAATTCCTAGAGCGTAGAGGTAATATCTTTGCTTGGCCCTTGAGGGATGACTTTGACATCATTCAAGAGGCAAATCTTTTCCTAGGCCCAATTAAGCTCATTGGGATCACTAAATTTAATTTAGAACCAGATCCAAAAATAATTCAATCATTTTGGGAAAAGTTTAAAACACAACAAGTAGGCCCTGATGAAAATCTGGGTTAATAAATTAAATGTGAGGGAAGTGTTCCTTATTGCCCCCACTTAAAAAGTGTATATTTTTCCTATTAAACAGTAATTCATGCATAACAATTTCTATATTTGTAATTTTTCATGATACAAATACTTTTTTTAAATATTAACATCATGCTATGAGAAGCTTTGTGTAGTTTTAAGACAAAAATTACAGTTTAAAAAAACTGTAGGCTAATGTCATGTTTCTAGCTATTAAAAAAATACTACAATTTGCATCTGTTCTAACTTTGTCAATAAGCAATATATCAAGATGAATTCTTTTGCTACTTAATTATACTACAATACCTATGTTCCTATTTGCCCCATGTATTTTTAATGCACCTACCTTGCTTCTTATAAATATAATGCTTGTTCCTTATTGCCCCAAAATGTTGGGGTAATAAGGAACAATATGCGCGTGTAGAAAAAAAATCATTGCATCTAAAATAACACATGAATGCAAAATATTTAATTTTATTAAGAAAGCCAATGTTTCAATGTATCTGATACCACTAAAACATTTATAATATGTTTTTCTAGTTATATGTAAATTGAGATCATAGGTCAACTTACACAAATTTGTTCCTAATTACCCCAATCTCCCCTAACACATAGGCTACTCGGCAATAGGCCTACAAAATATTACGCCTTAGACCTTGCGTCTTAGAACTAGGCCTGGATGTGAATGATTATTCTTTACATGTTAGTCCTAAATTGTTATTGTTTTAGTCTTAAGAAATTGTTATAGCCTAACAAAAACAAAAATTCTTACAACGAACCAATCAGACGTCAATAATCCATACGACGACCAATCAAAAGGATTAGCCTAACTTTAGCCCTATTATGAGTATGACAGGCCACTAAAACATTAGGCCTGCTAACCAATCAGGATCTCTAGGCCCTATCGGATTTCTTGTATCTAAAACATTTTCTAAAGATTAATAGGCCTAGGCCTACACGATTGTGGGAACTGGGCCTAACATGTGATTCTGTAAAATCCCCTAAAATGTCATTACGATAATCCTAAGTAATTTACGAATGATAGGCCTAGGGTATGTAGGCCTAGGCCTATTGTATTGTTGTCTTCTTGTGCTATTGACTGGTAGGCCTAGTCGGTGGCAGGTTTTAATTCATCCTTCCTTCTTCTATTCCTCCTTCCTTTTGTTTGTTCTCTCCTATATTCTAGAATGCTGTGGATATTCGTACAGTCAGCCGGAAATATAGTGCAAAATTATTCGTACAGTCAATGATCTTGGATAAAGGCGCCGTAATAAAAGTGTCGTCCTTCCGTCGTCCTTTTTTGCTGTTTTAGTAACAACAAAAAAAACTTAAGATCTTTAACGTTGCTATTTAAACGAAAGCCTTTTTCGGTTGTCGTCCTTTTTTGCTGTTTTATTACAACAAAAAAACTTCCAAGAACTTTAACGTTGCTATTTTAAACAAAAGTCCTTTTTAGGCTGCCTACACGTCGAGGTGTAGAGATGAGGCTTTTCCTTCAAATAGGCCTAGGCCCCAGCACTTTTTAAACGCTTTTATCATCTAGAATTGTGTTTGCGACGGGGCCGAATGTAGTGAAATCATTTGCAGAAAAAACATGGACCCAAATAGAATGGTAAAAAAACGACCTAACGAAGATTTGAACCACCGACCTTTTGCATAGAATTCGAACGCGCTACCACTCTGCCACACTGCACCGTGATATTTGTAGCTATTGGCCTAGTTAGGTGGTATTGTTTGTCGATGACTGTAGGCCTACGAATAATTTTCACTATTTTTCCTGCTGACTGTACGAATATCCACTCCGATTCTAGAAATTAGGCCTACCATTTTTATGCCTTTTGTTCTGACCTTCCTTCTCTCTCAATGAAGCTTGGTCTCTGCAGCTCTGCTTCCCTCTTACTTTCTTTATAGTGAGGGAAAACCATTGGCAGCAGCTTAAGTGATATTTTTCATCCTTTTATGGCCTAGGCCTATCCTTTACTTCCAATAGGCCTTCCTCCCCCCCCCCCCCCCCCCCCGTCAGGGGGCTCAAGGCCATTCCACTCCACCACCTTTCTGGCCAAGAACAAATTCCTTCCAACATCAGATGCCCATGTACCTCTCTCATATTCCACATATGATCACCTCTGGCGGCACTTCTTCGGTTGGTAGCCCCCAACTTTTTAACACTGTAATATTAGGGGAAAAGTAGGTTAGGGGGTGGGTGGGTGGCGCGTTACGCATATGTTTTACAATATTATTATTATTATTAAAACATACGCGCTTCGTGCCCCCCCCCCCTAACCTACCGGTACTTTTCCCCTTGTTAAAAAGTTGGGGGCTACCAACCGAAGAAGTACCCCCTGGCTACATAATTAGCCCTTCTAGGCTAAGATGGCTAGGTTCATCGGTAGGCCTACTTGTTCATTATAGGGACCCCCCAAAAAGTAGTAGGCCTAGGTAGTAGGATGGACAGACTGAGTAAAATGTATAAGGTGACTAGAGGGAGATTAACCGGTACTTGTACATTAACGGGACCCCCCAAAGGGGGCGCGAAGCGTCGTGTAGCTGACCACAGCAACGCACTTCATGCTCCCCCACGGTGCTTTGCACACACACCCCAACCCCACTAACCTACTTTTCACTTTTGGGGGGTCCCGTTAATGAACAAGTACCGGTTGATCTCCCCCAACCCTCCTGAGCTCTAGTCACCTCATACATTTTACTCAGTCTGTCCATCCTTTGCCTATCCACAAGCTTCTCCTATCCTAGTTCCCTAACCATACCGGAGACACTTTCATACGTCCTTACTACCACCTGTCCATTTATCACTTCCTCCTTCCAAGTATTGCCCTTTCAAAGTATCCTTCCTTCTTGCAGCTCTTTTCTGTAGGCCTATTGTCTCAATTTCATTAACTTCCCCTTTCCTATATAGATCCCATATTGCCCCTGCTGCAATCCCTGCATACTCGGACTGGTCTCACTAGTGTTTTGTACGCATGCCATTTAAACTCCCTACTCGCCCCTTTCAGAGTTCGCATTACAAAATTTAGGCACCGAAAACCCTTCTCTGAGACTGCCGTGACCTGGTCCTCCCAACTGAGTTTGCTCTGTAGCCACAATCCCAAATATTTTATTTTATTCACCTTCTCCAGGTCCTTCTCCATGATAGAGTAATCCTCCCCTAAACCTTGGACTACCCTTCTAGTAAACCTTACCCATTTACATTTTTCTATGTTCAGACTCATTTCAGAATAGGCATATCGGAGTGGATATTCGTACCCGTAAGGTCGTCGACGATGCCACCATAACATAGGCTGATAGCTTCATACGCAACAGTGTAATGTGGCAGAGTCGTAGGGTCAAGTAGCTACCTACCCAATAGCCGTTAGCAGAAAATCGTACCGCCGTGTCTACAAACCCTTAGAACTATTTCCAATCATATCCATACCATACAGATCAGCTAAATCACATCTGAAATCAGCCAGCAACTCGGAGGTAAAGAAAGCATGGAAGGAGAAAGGCAAGAATAAAATGTGGAGTGAGCTAGTTAATACAAGGAAAGGAAGAAATGATAGGACAAACCATTATAGGAGAAGAACTACAACAGCACAGTTTAGACTAGATACCGGCCATGACTTGCTAGCAAAGCACTTACATAGAATAGGTGTGATGGAGAGCAGCATGTGTAAACTCTGTGGTGATGGAACACAGGACAGACATCTATTTAGATGCGCTACATTGAAAGGACACTATGGGGAAATGCCAGGGGGTATGGACAGGAGGGAACAGGAGTCCTATCTTTACTGGTTGTCAAGACACATGATTACATAGATATGTCAATGTGGGCATAAGAGAAGAAGAGAAGAGAAAGAAGATTTCCAATTTCCATTCAATTATGATGTCAGACAAGGCGACTGGGTTTTGTTTTTAGCCTTCCTTATACGCCATTGGTTGATTTAAAACATCTCTGCTAATCAATGCTCTGTGTGGTCGATAATCAAACTCGAAAGTCAAAGTAATTGTTCAGAATTTAAGCTAAGTTGCCAATAGCCGAACGGCTCAAGATGGCAACATAGCTAAATATTATCATGGCCGAAAATTACGTAATTTACAAATACGTATTAGCTAAAGAGCAACTTGTGAAACTAACAACAGGGTTCCATTTTATTTATTCATGTGTTTAACTTTTATGTGAGTGTAAATTGCTATTGAATTTCAATCCAGCAAAAATGAATATTCACGAATAACATGGAGTTTCAATGGCGGCGGAGACACCCCGGCTAATGGAACTCGACCCAATACCCGAACGTTGGCTGTTTTGGTATAATTTTGGCTTTCCTGGAAGTAAAAACACGTTTTGGTTGTGTTATAATAATAGGCCAAATAATATTTATTGTAATTCTAGTATACAAATTACAAAAGGTGATATTCATTTGTTAACATGTAGGGATGAGAGCTCCTCCCTACAAAATGTTCTTCCATATTACCTGCTACATTAATTTACTACATGTATAATATACTAAAAGAAATAAAGAGAAGAGAAGAAATAACCAACATTAGGCCTAGGTACATTAATAACTAGACTAGGCCTGTGACTACTAATATTTAACAAAGCATTCAAAAAATATGTTTGATAGTTTATGATATAAGAAGAATGAAGCACTGTATAATGCAATGAAGAATGATGAATTATTGATGAGGGGTCATAGGTATAGGCTTGTAGTGGAAATTCACAGTACCGGTACATTTTTATGATTCCAGATATTCATCGATAGCCTAGAGTAGTAGGCTTTATCTGTGAGGTGCAATTTGAGCATGTGGCGGAATTTATTAAAATTGTCAGCTTGAGTTTTAAGTTGTAGTGGAAGTCGGTTGAATATAAGGGAGCATAGGTAGTGTGGGCTTTTGGAATAGAGTGAGAGTTTATGGTGGTCTAAAAATATTTTGTGTTGCCCTCTAGTGGCATGGTGGTGGATGGAGGAGTTTGTGGTGAATAAGCTGGGAAATTTCAAAACAAAGAGAATTGCTTCATTAATGAGTATCGATGGTAGGGTTAGTATTTGCAGGGATCTGAATAGATCACGGCAAGGGGTCCACGGAGGGACCCCGGCAAGACTTCGAATCGCTCTCTTTTGCAGTCTGAAAAGACAGTGACTGAGAAGAGGCCCCTTTAAATAGAGTACAATACAATATATGAGAGTAGAAATGAGCATAATATACTGATTTGAGTATTTGGGGACTAATAATGTGCTTCAATCGGCGTAACATGAAGCAACTTCGTTGCAGTTTAGGCCGAATTTTATTTATGTGAGTGGACCATTCGAGTGTATCGGCTAGTGTTAATCCAAGAAATTCAGTAAGACGGGTTTGTTTTAAACTTTTCCCTTCTAGCTTAAATAGTGGACTGAGGGTTGGCTGGTTTTGGTAAGTATGAAAGTATAGGAGTGAGCATTTCTGCTGGTTCAGTTTAACCTGGTTGACATTGGACCAGTGTGAAATTTTGCCAGTTTGCTCATTAGCAGTTGCCGATAGGGAAACTATATCTTTTTTATTGCTTGCTATGAGATGACTAGTATCATCAGCAAAAAGTGTGACAGTGCCCGTGTCGAGGATTTCGGGCAATTCGTTTACATATAAATAGATAGCAGGTGGGACCGAGTATAGATCCTTGGGGCACTCCTTTGGTCAAATATCCTAATTCAGAGAGGTTATTACAAAGGGTAGGCCTACCATTCCAGTCAGTTGTTTTAATTTCGACCACTTGCTGTCTTTGCGAGAGAAATGACATCAACCATTTGATGCCACTCCTCTTATTCCGACAGCTTCAAGTTTGGTTTCCAGGCGGCTATGACATATGGTGTCGAACGCCTTGCTAAAGTCATAGAAGAGTCCAACCGACTCCTTTCCTTGGTCGATGATAATAATATTGTAGACACGGCTATAAACACTCAGTAATGATGTCTCCTTCCCCTTTGACATTTAATAGGTTTTACACTCGTTTCCGTAAATCGTGGAATTTACAAAAAGTTGTTTACAGTCTGTCAAAAGTTGAAAAGTGACAAAATCAAGAAAATGGCGGACTTAACAAGTTCCGATACTATTATCTCGTCGTCTATCCGGCGGATATCTCCAACTCGACACCTTCTCGCGGTATGGCCCGTGAATAGGGGAGTTTTACTCCCTGAAACTAATGGCGAGCTCTGGGTCGTCGTCGGGGAACCCCTTCCCTTTGACTACCTCCCCGACGGCGACGACAAAGACAACACGGACGGATGATGACACAGACGGAGACGACCACGACGTGGGGGAACCCCTGCCCTCCCCATATGCTTGTGGCTGGTTCTGACCAGCACATGCCTGTCCACCCCTTGTCCCCCCGCGTCATCCCATACGTCCCACCCTTCGTCTCTATTAGCCAAGTTGCATAAATATGAGACGTAAAGCAATATCCAATCAAATATCCAATCAATCCAATCAATCAATTTGGAGACTACAGACAAAAACACAGATCTTGTGCCATTTGACTTGGAATTGTAACTCAAGTCGCTTCGCTTCCTCGTCTAGGCCTAATTATTTCTTGTAGGTTTAAATCGCAACGGATTTTGCTCATTTTGTTAGCAGTTCTCAGTTAACTTGCACCCGATGTCTTTTTTAAATTTCAGCGCAATCTATTCAGCGATTCGGCTGATTTTTATAGCCTAGTACAAACCCTCACACCCAGACAGTCACTGCGCTCCCTCGTCTACATCAAGTAGCTGCACTTTTTTTTCCCTTTTCCTTGAGAATCTTATTTTTTATTTATCTTTAATAAGGATTTTTTCTTTATACCGTAATGATCTTATAGTAGGCCTATACTATAGGCTAAGTATTTTGGGTAGGGCCTACTTTTTCATTATAGGGACCCCCCGAAAAGGAAAGTAGGTTAGTGGTGTTGGGGGGGGGGGAGCATGAAGTGCATTGCCGTGGTTAGCTAGGATCGAGTTCGTTGTAGACTACGTTCGCTGCGCTCACTCGTCTAATAACATAGGCTACTATTGCTATAAAATTGATAGTTCAATTGTAGGCCTATAGTGTAGTGAATCTAGGCTGGCCTGTGTAACGTATCTTATTCTTATCTAACCTACTATTTTCATTGCAGGCTGCTGACCTAACCAAGCCTGTTGACAAAAAGATGTATAAAGGGACGAACCCAACGTGCCACGACTTCAATGTCGTCACAATGACATCCGAAAGTGTGTCCCTCATTGTCGGCTTTTCCACGGGTCAGATTCAGCTAATCGACCCCATTAAGAAAGAGCTCAGCAAACTGTACAATGAGGAGGTAGGTATATGTAATAGCATACAATAGATAGCCTACAGTTGTCAGCAGGGACACGGCACAGTCTGTAAAGTTGTGAGACTAAATGTAAAGATACGGTATTAAAATTAAGATGTAAGTTTCTCTTTTTGTTTTTTGTTTTTGGAATTCGTTGAACGTTGCTTGAACAACATTGAACAATATCTCTGTACATTGGTTCTACTTTTGAATGTTGATATCTTGTAAACTATGCTGGGGCAGAAAATTAAGTTGTTGAATAAAATGGAATATGCTACCGAGAGTGAGTTTGAATAAAAAATATCATGTCAATGATCGTCCTCCTGTACCAAAGAGTCATTAATAAATAATTTGTAAGTAGGCCTACAAATAAAAAATTCTCAGCCTGTAATGTAGTCCGATGTGATCTTGGTATAATTGTTTTAATACTTTCCATGACAATAGTCTTTGTTTAATTGTTTGTGTTTGTGCAGAGGCTGATTGACAAGACCAAGGTGACTTGCATCCGCTGGGTTCCTGGCTCCCCGAACCTGTTCCTGGTGTCGCACTCGAGCGGGCAACTCTACCTCTACAACGAGGAGCTGCCCTGCGGCACGGCGCCGCCCCACTACCAGCCCTTCAAGCAAGGGGGAGGGCTTCGCCATCCACACCTGCAAGACCAAGTCCACGCGCAACCCCCTCTACCGCTGGGTGGTCGGCTCCTCCGAGGGCTGCTGCATCAACGAGTTTGCCTTCTCCCCGTGCGGCGGCCATCTTGCCACCGTGTCCCAGGACGGCTTCCTCCGAGTGTTCCACTACGACACGATGGAGCTCCTGGGCTCGGCGCGGAGCTACTTCGGCGGGTTTCTGTGCGTGTGTTGGTCGCCCGACGGCCGCTACGTGGTGGTGGGCGGCGAGGACGACCTAGTGACCGTGTGGAGCTTCCACGAGCGGAGGGTGGTGGCCAGGGGGCAGGGTCACCGCAGCTGGGTGAGCGTCGTGGCCTTCGACCCCTACACCACCTCCTACAGTGAGACTGATGGGACTGTAGACTTTAGTGGAGGGTCTGATGACGAGTCCCTTCCCATACAGCATAACCACATCTTGCCCAATCCTATTCACAATTGTAATTTATCTAGTGGTAGTAGTGAACGTAATTCCTTCAAGAGGAACTCGAATAGTTGTTCGGGTAATCAGACTTCGAATAGGAACTCGAACGGTTCGGACTTCAACCGCATGACGTCCCCGACGTGTTATCGCCTGGGTTCGGTGGGTCAAGACACGCAACTGTGTCTGTGGGACATCACCGAGGACGTGTTGAGGCAGCCAGTGTGTACGAAACTGAGGACTAGCGGTCTGGGTGGCTCGGGGAGTTTCGAGACGTTTGGCGTGAACGGCAGTGCTTCGGGGGCCGTGCACAAGTGTAACAATGTGGCGTCGCCAACGATAAGTGTTCCTAATAGAGAAAAAGAGAGTCTGAGCGAGGGGGCGGTACCGCAGTGGCACAACAGCTCGTCGAGCGCGACGGCTCCGTCGTTGACTCAGAGGCTCGCCGGCCTCGGGTTTGGTGACAACAGGTATTTACTGCTCCTGGCCCTATTACTATTAGGCCTCTCCTATGAACAAAGGCATTTACTTGTTTAAATCTACCCACCCAGTTCTGGTTTGCCTACACCTACTTTTAGATACAACTATTAAAAGCCATTGGCCGACCCTCATGTTGGTGTGCTCCTTTGTTGGGTGTAGGTAGGGTAGCGTAGGTGTGATCCTACTTTTTTAGTGAAGAGCTGATTAAAGTAACGGTATTTGCCATTTGGCTACGTACGCAGTCTTATAAATGTGGTTTTGCTGACGGTTTAAAACTGCTCCTGCAGGAGAGATGGAAGCGGGACTCACAAGAGAAACTTCAGTTTGCCCTCACGAGCCAGTTCCACCAACGCAGACAAAACAAACTCTACAGGGCGAGGGGGCGGAGCTACGAATCGAACTGCTGCCGACGATCCAATGAGACTAATCGGAACAGGGTCATGTCCAAGGTTAGTTGGCCTATAGGTTAATGTATTCTCTAGAGTTTGCAGCCAGGTGTGCAATTGGCTCCCAAGTTACATACCGTACCGATCATATTTTTTTTTTTTTTTTTTATTTATGTCTCTATTTGCAACAGGCAATGTAGCCCACTAGTGCAAATTTAATAGAGAAGGGAGGAGGGGAAACCCGGTACCGGCACATAGCCTACTCCTACCGAAAAGTACCAAGGGGACCAACGGCTTTACGTCCCATCCGAAAGGACGGTGTAACTTTTAACAGTCATATAGGTTCCTCCACTAACCCGGACTGCCGAGCAGACGGCGCTAAGGAGAACGAAGCTGTCACACAAGCTTACGAACCCTAGTCTGCTCTAGCCAGCGATATACGTGTGTTTCAGGGCAGAGCGGCGACCCACTCAACCCCTGACCACGCCCGATGTTGCTTAACTTCAGTGTTCGAGTGGGAACTGGTTAAGCGACCGCGGCTAAATCGCTGGCTAATATTAATAATATTAATATCTACTTGGCTTGAATGGCTTCCTGGTAGGATCAAAATTAATTAGGGATGTCAAACGATATGAAAATTCATATCGATAATCGCGCCGAAATGAGAATATGCCTAATATTGCGACGATACAGTAATTGATAATATAGTATTGTTATCATATCACAATATATCGTCAATTTGAATTGCACGCCATCTCAACGCTGGTCGGTGGATTGGCCGCCACCTATGACGGGCCCGTCGATGCCCCTCCCACGAGCGAGTGTGCGAGAGGGATGGTTAAAGAGAGAGAGCGACGAGTGTTGTTTCTCAATAGGTGGGGTGAGGAGTGGCACCGTCAAATAGATTGTGGAAAAACCTGTTATGAGATGCTGGGAATTCCATGAAATCCAGAATTCAGGAGAAAAACGTTGTAGCAGCGTCTATTTGTCATATAAACATACGCTAATATCGATAATCAATATTAGTGCCCAAGGATACTAATATATTTACGTTGTAAAGATGCGCAACTCAATGTTAAAGTTGTGTTATAGTGCGCAAGTGTAGATAGTGCTGCCACCACCCCTGTGTGTCCTCGAACTAATCTGGTTTTGTCGGTAACGTAGGTAGCTTTTGTAGGTGCCCTAACCTAAAAATTCTACTTTGCTGCGTCGATTCAAATATCTTACTAGCTCAGTCAGATCATTTCAATGATTTTAGTTCTTTGAAGAGTAAAATCATTGAAATGAATAAGAAGGTCTAGTAAGACATTTGTTATTGAATCATCGTTAAACTTGCATAAGGGAATCATGGGCATAGAGAGACCATTGCCATTAGGTAGGCCTAGCCGGCAAGCCATGGTCGAATTTCAATGCTAAGTTATTATCAAAACATAACTAAATTATTACAATCGTATGGCCTAGTCTACAAAAAATACTATATGACCACACAATTACAATAGTCTTATGCAGTTATGATATTATAATACACACTTAGCAGTGAAACAATCACAAGCTTAACTAGGCCTACCTGCCGAACGTTGCTCGCAGCTGACAGCTTTGTAACGGACGGAACGTGACGTGTAGAATTTGAATTTTTCAACCAATGAGAAATTTCGACCAATGAGGTACAAGTATACTGACGACTAGCGCCACCACCCCAGTGTGTCCTCAACTAGCGAGTGTCACATGACACGATTTGGAGTATAACACGTTTTCCTATCCCAGTTTCAAACCGTTGTTAGTGCCTATAGATAATTATTAATTGTCGATATACAATTATCGTTGACATCCCTAAAAATTAATCTATTAGTTTTATTACTTAGCTCTCACTCACAACTCTATTTGTACCAGTCACAACATCATTGCCTTGCTTTATTTCAGTTGTGATATAGTGCTCAAAATATGTGAAAGGGTACACAACAAATTTCTTTCACAGGGCACTATGTTATCACTATAACGATATAATACATTATGTAAAATTTTAACGTTGTAGAATGTAGACCCATCCGTTTGTTGAGAATCACAGTGAAATCTAAACTGACAAATTAATTAGTGATTTTACACATTTGTCACTCATCCCATTTTTTCACCCAGAAGGAATGTTTGCACCAAAACCAAAATTGGCATGGGCTGTCGGGTACCTAAATACTAAATAGCTCTGATTATGACAGATTTCAAGTTCATTCCACGTTTCATGGCGGCTGGGAAACACCTTGAAAATGCAAAAACGAGGTGCCTAAATGTATGTATCATTCATCACGACGACGACACAACGTTGAGAAATACATCGTTTCATGATGTAAGGCGGGCGAGACACGCCTTCACGGGCTCCACGGAAAACGACCGCGGAAATATTGTCGCGTATTACAGGTTGTACGGAAAATGACCACCAAAATAACTGTGCATACATTAAAAAAGTTTTTCTTAGGTCACAATGATCGATGTCATCCCTATGAGGGTTAGTATTTTTTTTTTCTGAATCCAATCCAATGTTACCAAATTTGCTTCTGTTGCAATTTGTCCCCTGTCAACTTGAATAGAGACCCCGGACTATAATTTGACAAGCTTACCAAAGAATGCCCTTGAATGTACTTTGCCCCACAATGATTCTGTTCACACGTCGAGAACTCATTGGGTTGTCCATTGAGATGCACATACCACCTCCCTTGATGTTGCAGGTTCGACGAGTGTCCTATCCTCGAACCTCTTATCTGTAAGAAGATAGCTCACGAGCGGCTCACAGCGTTGGTGTTCCGAGAAGACTGCTTTGTGACGGCTTGCCAGGACGGGTACGTCTACACGTGGGCTCGACCCGGCAAGATGGTGAGTAGGCTACATCACACAATCTTTCCTCCTAACTTTACTTTCGTGCTCACATTTTTGACGTTTAAATTTACAATAAATTTGTGGTTGCTTTAAACGATGGCAGGCTACCTACGTATAATCCCAAATTAATAGGCCAAATCTTCCAAAGGTAACAACACTAGTTGCTTGATCGGTCAGTTTAAACTTTAAAGGCAGTAGAGATTCATTGCAGTGCTGTTCCATACATTGAGATCTAAAATGCACCAGCAAAAGTCGAGGCAAGCAGCAGACCCTGGTTCAATCCCTAAGCCGATTTTGTAATTTCTGTCTTGTTTATATTAATATGGTAGTAACTCAAAATATAGAATCTTGTGCTGGGCTATTTGTGACATGCCTCAATATTCAAATTTGTTGCAATGAAGTCTAGTTCAGGGGTGGACAATTACCGCTCGCCCGGGCGAGTAAAACTTTCATGCTGGCCCCTAGCGTAGATCAGGGGTGGACAATTACCGCTCGCCCGGGCAAGTAAAACTTTCATGCTGGCCCCTAGCGTAGATCATCAAGAAAGAAAAAATTTAACAAGCACCTTGTTGCAGATATTGGTGAGTGTTTTTCATTTATCAATGCAACATTAGGCCTAACTAGCTACTTCCACAAGTTATTACGTTTGTTGATACAAATTTGCTTTAAATCGCGTTTTAGGCAATCAAACGTTATGCAATGCCAATAGCCTACTAAAAGAAAAGTTCGCCTATGGCAAATATCGAGGTCTGGGGCAAAGCCCCAGACCACGATACTGCTAGCACCTACTTATTTTCCCTGGCCCCTAACTTTTTAGTGGGTTTGTCTACCCCTGGTCTAGTTCCTACTCAACGCTGAGCCGTGTACTGTATGTGTCAACAGGGCCTGGCGTCTTCACACATCCCCACCAGCCCCACGACTGTCACGGCCGCTGCTGTTGGTGGGGGCCTGGGCCCAGGGGGTACTGTGGTATAGCCCTCCAAGCCACTTCATGCCATCCCTCTTAGATTTATCTGTACATATTGAAACTTGTTTACAGGTACGTTAAAAACCAATCAAATTATAGTCCATTTACGTATTGTTTATTTATTAATCTTTAAGAAATATTTATCTTGTCTTGTTGTTTATGGACAGCAATGTAGATGCCAGTATTATAATTATAATGTTTTAAAGAACAGACTTGAATTAAGACGTAAAGCAATGTTCGAAGATTTTGTGATATAATATTAATATTATGTGACGGCTCAATTGCATTTAATACGCTGGAACCTGTAATTACTAATTGGTATTAAAAGCCCTGGAGGCTTCTGAAGACAACTTGGACTAGTAGGGCAATGCGAAGCTGGTTCACTCGGATTTTCCACCAGGATCGCATGATCGGGGTTTGGTCACAGAACTCTTTACGGTGTAGTTCCAGCGGAACTTGCACATGGCGGTGACCAATGCCCGATCGTCCTGCACTCTGGTGGTAAATCTGTCACCCACCACAAAAATAATATACTGCAGTCGAAATGTTGTAAACAATCCTATTTTATCAACGTCCATACAAAATTGACCCAAAGCCCGATCGTTCTGCGCTCTGGTGGGAGATTAGTTTGACCATTGCCCTATCTGTCTGACTGTGTTACCTGTTATGATGGGTCCAGATGGGACCTAGAACCAATCTGGGCCTTTGTGTAAATAATAGAGGTGTGTGTGCGGGTACTCGAAAATTCAAATTTGAACGAACATATCAAGTGTTCAAACTCAATTCGAAACCAAACTAGTGTGTATTCGAATCCTTTTGAACAAGTTTTGGGGTAGTTCAACCAATGCAGAACAGAGCCTGAATTTAGAAATCATCTGCACTAGCAGGAAACTCTTTTCTCACACTACTTGCAGTGTATTTAGGGTGTTACGTCAATCGGAAAATTCCAACACTGGCATCTCGAATGAGATTTGAAATCTCAATAAAGTATAAACGTCAATTTTGAATTTATTAAATGCAGATCAATGATAATATTGTTCTATTATTCGAACTCAAAATATTCAAATGTTTGAACACTTTATCACGATTCGATTCAAAGTTAAATCTGTTGTTCGCACACCTACAGTAAATAACCTGGCCCAATCAAATGAAAACTTATATGTATTCCCCTACAGTGTTACAGAAACAAAACTAATACATCGTGGCTTTATAATATAAGCCTATGACAAACATCAAGGAATTTAAAATTAGGCCTAGGCCTAATTTTTTTCCAGCAACCTTACTTCTAAACAATGCAGTAATGCAATGGGGTAGGTTTTACATCTCATATTGTTGTTGAGGTAATAACTACTATTATATAATTAATTATATATTATTATTTTATAACAGGATAACTAGTTGTGGCAATGATTGACAAAATGTGATTGGGTAAACTCCTAGGTCCTCTATTTTTCCAGATCTAAATTATTCCATTATGATTCCCTAAAAAAGTAAAACAATGGAGCGTAGCGACTGAGTAGGCCTATGCTTCTTGACACTATTACATTCTATACATAGGCACATTCCATTATTATTAATAGGAATAGGGTTAAATGATGGTTTAATTATCTTAATTTGTTATTGACGTTAAAAGCATTCACATAGACCTACATGATGTTGATGACTGTAACCATCAGCTTAAGCTAAAGCCAGGCTCAAAGGTGTGCGAGTGTATGTTCCGTTCAATCAAGGAGTGCGTTCCGTTACCTGCTGGACGTACTGCCAGCTTTACTGGACCCGTTCCGTTAACTGCTGTCAGCAGTGTGCTGAGCGTCCCGTAAATTGCTGGCCCAGCGCCTCCAGTAACTGGAAGTGCTGGAGGTTTCTCGCTCAGTATCGCCAGTAAACCAGCTAGTGTCATGGCGGCGTTGAAATGTCAGTTTGCTTCCAAAGTTAATAAATTGCTTTATTTGTTCAGAAAAATGAGATATTTGATATTGCACTGGAATAAAAATGACAATAATAATTCGGAATGAGCTAAGAATATTTATTTGCGAGCTTACACTTCTTTTTTAATTCATAGCTTGCAATTAATGGGTCGATGACTTTAGGCCTAGGCCTAGGCTAGATGACGGCTTTAAATATTCCGCCAAGAGAATAATTTATTTGTTAAATCCATAACCGAGAATAAACGTGAAATCTTTTCATTTCTCTTCAAGTTTACCCTAAATAATTAATATCATGTTTTAAATTGACTGCACGATTATTTTTCTGACAGCTGCAGTGTTTGTGCTGGATGCTTTTACTGGGAACCATTCCGTTTTCTAGGCCTACTGACCGCGCAGGCTAGCACTGTTGTTTACTGTGCTCCCAGTAGAGCCAGCAGGTAACGGAACGCACTCGAGGAGAATGGGAACAAACCGGCACATGTAGTAGTATTATGCTGGCCAACAATTATAATATTATTAAGTATTAACTATTAACTCAGTTGATAGACTTACTGAATACAGTGAATAGTGATGTCTTTTAACAGTAGCGTTGGGATTACTATTTTAGTTAGTCTGGCGACCACGGTCTGTTGAGTGCGTCTTGGACACATAACAAACACGACACTAATATTATACCTCCCACTCTGTTGATCAGCTCATCATTCACTCGCACAGATGTGACGTGTGTGTACGAAGCTAAGCGAGACACCAAGGTTATCCGTCCAGTGATTGTTTATATCTTATCTTTCTGAACATCTGCTCGACTCTCTTGTACAAAACGGGTGTGTGCAGTAGGGAATGCAAGGTTCAACCTACTTGAACTGAGGATACAGTCAAGTTATTTTAAACGGCTGTGAATTGAATGTGTCCGGCAGTGGCTTTGTTTGTTTTCTTCAAATTCTTGATTGTTACAGACTGTCATACTAAGTGTTGTCCCTAAAGTTGCTTGTGTCATTCAAAGTTTTGCAGTTCACATCTTTTTCACAAACTAAACTTGCAATGAATAAAATGAGGTTTATTTATTTTAAGGAATTAAAGTTAATGTTTTAATTCTTAGATTTAAATATGTTTCCTACGTGTAGCACAAGTTAGGCGTATTTAATATTGTGTCGTAATGCTATATTTATTTGTGTATTAGGCTATAGAGGGTATATTTATGTGACCGTACACAGCTGCCAAACTCTTTCAAGGTAACCTGTTGGCTCCCAGCCCCCTATCAATCTTTCCCCCCCAACATTTGTTATTTTAATAGTGTTTGTCTAGACCTTCTAGACCCATCGTCAGGGAATGAGGTCCGAGGTTGTTATCTGGTTTGGGTAAAAGCTTTTTAACCACTGAAAAGATTTTAATCCACTAGTTTGATATATAATGTCTCAAGAATGTAAGTGGTGACTGCGAGTCGTTGTAGAACAGAAGCTCAAAATAGCAAAGTAGCTCGATGCTGGTGTCATCTATGCCTTGCAATGTGACGAGCACCAATTTTATAATGCAAAGTACTAATGTCAAAAGATGATAGTTTACTAACATGGACACTTCATCTTTCCATCAAATCTCTGTCAAATCCGCCTTAAGGATAAAATATTGCGAGATATTTCCTTCTCCAAAATATTCATTAAAACCTAAATTGGTATTTTTTCAAACTCAAAATAGCAAAATTATCTTAAAAAATCGAGTCAAAAGATGAAAACAATATATTTACTTTTAATGTCTTGAGTCACTTTATCTTTCCTTTCAAAATAAATTAAATAATACTTCATCTCGTTGTAAAAGACGTCTTGAGGATAAAATTTTGGCCTCCTGCGGCTGGGGCTTTCCCCAAGCCCCTTAGGGACCCCTACAATTGATTGTCCCCCCCCCCCTACGAAAAATCGTGCAGACGCCCATGTTGTCATCGATGGGCGAAACATGGCAAACCAGAGGTCTCTTCTTCTATGTTTGTTTTTGTGTTTTTCTATTGCAAACTGCCTAGGGGTACTATATTTCAGGTCACTGTTCATTCCCTATCTGTAGAGATGTGCATAAAATAAATGATGCTAACGAAATTCACGATTTTTTTTAAAGTTGCAATAATCCCTTCAAATTCAGTTTGCACATGAATCACCTGAATTGTGATTGAACGGTACCAATTTCCAATTCGCGAACTTTTGCGACATTTTAGTTGATACCGCGAACTAGTGGCAAAATTAGCAATTATGTCTTTAACCCTCGGTCCCTCGCGTGGGGTTCTACAAACCCCAGGGTCTACATTCGACTCTGTTTCTCTGCATCGGACTGTTTTACCGACTCTAGATTCTCAGTACCTTCAAGTCACTCTATCTGTTAGCGAAATTTGTAACCGTCTAATCATTAGGGCTTTTAGTATTGTTATATTGCCGGTCTGAACGTGGCTGGGGTTGCTGAAACCCCGCGCGAGTGATCACGTTACTGTAACTGCATACAGAAACTCAATGCTATTTTGGCTTAAATTTGGAAATTTTGGAAAAATTCTTCTTGCAATATACAAACTGGTTCATGTTTATTACTAAAAAGTAAAACAAAACTTTAAAAAATTGCATTATTTTGACACCTTTTTTTGAGTGAGCGCAGCGAGCGTCTTCACTTGACTCTTATGGCTCGAATGCCTGTTTTTTTTTTCTTTCTGTTACTGCTTCGGTACAGGTCGCACCGTTTCTCTGATCGACCTGAAATTTTGCACACATGTACATACCACCTATGCAGGTTGCTGTATAGTTTTTGGACAAAATCCGATCGTTTGAAAATAAAAAATGAAATAAAAAAATTAAAATGTTCCGATCGTTGTGAAATTTTGCAGAGTCAATAAGTACAACATTCTCTCCTAATTTACAAATCGTCAGCTAAATCGGTCAAGACCTTAAAGACTTATTGGTATGTAACATTATGGGAATGTCGTACTCGGGTTGTGTTGCACGTACCGGTGCTCGCTCAACAACGCGACGGGACTTTAGCGTTTTCCTAGTTAATTGAGCGAGCGTAGCGAGCGTCTCCACTTTACTCTTATGGCTCGAATGTCTGTCTGTCTGTCTGTCTGTCTGTTTTTTTTGTTTTTTTTCTCTTACTGCTTCGGTACAGGTCACACCGTTTCTCTGATCGACCTGAAATTTTGCACACATGTACATACCACCTATGCGGGCTGCTGTATAGTTTTCGAACAAAATCCGATCGTTGGTTATAAAAAATAAAATAAAAAAATAAAAATGTTCTGATCGTTATGAAATTTTGCAGGGTCAATAAGTACAACATTCTCTCCTATTTTACAAATTTTCAGCTAAATCGGTCAAGACCTTAAAGACTTATTCGTATGTAACTCGTACTCGGGTCGTGTTGCACCTACCGGTGCTTGCTCAACAACGCGACGGGACTTGAGCGTTTTCCTAGTATTTTGAAAATGTCCATTTTTTTAATCTGAAAAATACAATAAAAAAATATTTTATACAAAAAGGTTCATTGGCATTTTATTTCACTTCCTCCCAGTAACCACCACCTACATTGTAGTTCCACAAATCATATGAGCACAGAAAGAAGTACCCAAAACATCCTACTGCACTAATTACAGCCCAAAATAATTTGGGGTTTGAGAAACCCCACGCGAGGGATGGTGTTAAGAAATTCCGCGCAAGTGACGGAGGGTTAAACGGGATTTAGGCCACGAACTTTTTTTTTCAAAGTTTTGGTGGAGGTGCCGGGTAGGTAGTCTAAATTAAATTAATCCTGGCTGGTACATATGGTGGAGGTGCCGGGTCATAATATGCAATTGTGTGATCATAATAATTGTTTGTACTAGAGTATGCTCAAAATGCTTCATATCAAAATATCATCATTGCACAAAAAATGTATGATTTCGTAATTTTGGTGGAGGCTCCGGGTAGTCGAAATGAATTATGGTAAAAACTGTCGGAAACGTTGAAAACTGAAGGCTGAAATTGAGCTCAAAATTAAAACTGATTCTCACTCTCATGTGCTTGTTTTTCTTTTAAAGTAGGAAAATGCTTAAATAAATAAATTGTATTTTCAGTCTACCCACTCAGTTATATAACTGATTTTCAGTGGGTCCAGTCCAGCCGCGTTGATGGATGAGCTTTTTTGTAAGTTTTTAGTTTGCGTAGGACCACTTTTCCTTTGCAAGTGCTTTTTGAATGCATTGTAGGTGATTGTTGTCAAGATTTTTGTTACTTGTTATTATAAACCTCAAAAAGCTCATTTTAAGACCTTTATTCTATGGATTCTGGCTAACTTTTTCAACTTTTTCTTTCAGAAAGCAATACATCACCATTACCTTAATGTCCATGTAAAATATGAACGTTGTAGCCCCACCTGTTTGGTCAGAATCAGCCCAAATGTCACGAAAATAATGCACTTAAAATTGAAAAAAATCGTAAAAGTATGATATTCATGAGGAATATTTCTTCGATTGTACCCAAAAACGTGGCAGGTCTAAGTTCATAGATTTCGTAGGTCCCCTCCAATTTTCATCAAGATCGCATATGCTGTTTGCCCGGTAGAGCGCAAACAAACAGACAGGAAAAAAAACAAAAAAACATTGGAGCTAAATTTTTTGAGGCGTCAGTAAGATTGAAGTCTTCGCTTTGCTCATCCAATTAATCGTAAATTGTCCTGGAATTGTCCTGATACTGACAATTTAAAACTTTTTTGTTGTTGTAAAGTTTTGCATTATCAAATTGTTTTTTGTAAATAACAAAAAATCGTGAATTTTTATTTTTAAGGCGCGAATTTTCCAAAATTTTCAAAAACATTTAGCACATCTCTACCTATCTGTCTCGTTGATCACTCTCGCAATGTCATGCCTAGTTTCTATTAAATTGTTGACCCCAACAATAGGCCATAGTTTTTAGCAATGTAAATGTGTTACGGTACCCCTTACAACTAGGGATGTCAGCGGTGAATATAATCGTATAAGATTAATAATTTCATTATTTTTGTGCAATATGGTTTGCCTTTGCCGTAATGTGATTAACATACAATATTAATTACTTGTGATATTGCGGGAATTAATCTGCTGTTTGGATTTTAACCTGAATTTAGGGCCAACCAGTTTTTTACTGCCTTTCTTGATAGCAATTTTGGTATCTGTTAAGCGTTCCAACGAAAGAATGCAGATAGCTCGAAATTGTTTTCCCAACATAACAACTTTGTGAACTCTATTCACGCTAGCTCAGCGTGAATCTAGCACATGTAACTCTGTGATCTGGCACAGTTAATTTTTACTTATTGGTAAAAGATATTTCTCTTTCATACACGAATGCGTCATTCCTTTTACCGCTCATTCATACTACCTCCACTACTACAAAGTACAAAGCTTCTGCATTCTTTCGTTGGAGCTAGTATATCCCCCTCCGAGCATAATTAAGTCGCTCACAAGCTCAATCCATCTGTCGTTATGTTTTGTCATATGTTGCACTACTTGGGTCTCCTTCACTGCAGTGCGCAGTAGTTCGAGTCCGCTGCTATGCTATGCTATGGCTAGGTTGACTCTGATCACAATATGTAATAAGTTAATAATGGTGATGAAATGGATGGTATGTATGTACTACTTACAACTATAAGCAAGGAATAAGTTTTGTACGTGCCAGGTTCTACTGTGTTAAGCAATTGTGCCGTCACACACACATGCTGCATGTACTTTGTGTTCTTAAATAAGCTTGCTACACAAGTCACAATAATTACTATGTACGTAGGCCTACCTACATTTTAATTTAAGAGTGAAAACTGATTGAAGCAACTTTTTGTAACGACTCTTGATTGGGTTGTAAGAAGGTTGGTTTGGATTTCTTCTACTATTGTAACGACTCTTGATTGGGTTGTAGGAAGGTTGGTTTGACGTCCGGCTCAGACATTCAATGAGATATGGTCACGGCGTTCTCTAGCTCAATGTCGCCCACGCCCAGCATGAGCAACGATATTGGTGATGTTGGCTCGACAATAAAGAAAGAAAGACGTTAATTTAATACTTTATTTGCTTACAGCTTTATCTTCCACTTATGGTTATCTCTCAGTTTATTGTCATATATTTAATATTGTTCTCTAGTTGTTAAGTACCCGATGCACCTAATAATATCCTGTGCTGTGCATCCTTGATTATTATGTTTATTCTAAATATTTATTTGTTCTCTTGTTTCTGTTGCTTTTTATTTATTTCCTGTTATTATTACTTAATGTACACAATACAACCTTGTGCAGATTATGTATTTTTGTGTAGAGTGTATTATTTCACATCGGAGGGTATTTTACCTAACTACACAACGCTTCATTTTAATATCGGACTGTAATGTTTTAAATTAACTGTACTTGTCTACTGCTTTTTATAATGATTGTAGGTACTCGGCTGGGATGTGTGGACATTCGAGCTAGGCCTAAATACAGAAGCTATAATGTTTCATTGCAAGGAATTTGGCAATCAGTTTTACTTGCAGCTCACTTTAAAAAATCAAGTTGTGTTTTGATTTGCTAGCAAGTTGATATTCACCCAGGAAATATATTTTTTAAATGTATGTTTTGAGTTTGGTTCCAAATATCAATAAAAAGTAAAATAAAACACTGACTGCACAACTCGAGGCAGATCCCGATGATTTGGTTACCTCATAGTATATTTGTATAAAATATAACAACTAAAATTGTATTTGGGTTGAATAATCTGAGGTGCGTGGCGATATTCAGCGGCTTTGTAATTGCTCGCAAGTCGAGTCGGTGGACTGAATATTGTCTCGCAGCTCTAGTGGTCTTCTGTACATCAGTATCTTGCCTGCCTGTTGTGTAGTGTGTACAATTCACTTCACGTCTCAGGCAACCAACCTTCTAGATTCATATCAACAACTCTGTGACAGTTATCAATCAATCATACGTATTTCCTGTCAGTATCGCTATGGTGGGACTAGGCTCACGACCTAAGATCGTCTCCTGGCGGGAACCAAATGCAGCTCACTTGTTATCATCTAGATATTTATTACCTAGTGCTAGTGGTAACTTTGAGTTAGCAAATGTGTTGACAATTAATAGTACATTGCAGAAGAGTGTTCTAACAAACACTGCTACTAAAACTCTAGCCCGAGTCGCTAGATGAGAAACAGATTTGCTATTGAGTGGTCTGTGACGGGGGCTCAGCTAGTGATTACAAGCTCAAGTTTGTCAAGCCTAACGAGTGGTAGTTCAAGTAGCTTCTAGTACTAGAACTAAATTAAGTTTGATATTTTAAAATCTGAATCAACATTACACTGGCCAGAGAAACGCAACTCGAGTTGTTAGTCCGATACCAAAAACACCAGACACTGTCATGTGTGAAATAAAAAAGGGCCTATTTGGCCTCCTAATAATGATCTGATGGTATTTTTGTTTTTTCCCAATTGTTCCTCTCACACAATATTTCACTTTCAGCCATTGATGCAAGAATCTATGTAGTTGGATGAGCGTAGCGAAGATTCCATTTCACTACACTGGAGGAAAAAAAAAACGGAATGTTTTTTTTCTTTCCTTTTTTTCTGTATTTTTGTGTGTTTGTGAACCCGATTCCGGCTAAACCGATACTCTTATTGCGATGAAATTTTCTGGAGACCTTTGAAATCTCTGAACTTAGAACTGCCACGTGGGAAAAATAGTTCGAAAAATTATTTCTCATGAAAATTGCAATTTTACGATTATTTTCGATTTTTCTGTTTGTGTTTTTGTGTGTTTGTTAACACGATTCCAGCTAAACCGATACTCCAATTTCGATGAAATTTTCTGGAGGCCTTCAAAATCTCTGGACTTAGAACTGCCACGTTTTTTAGCGCAATCCAAAGATTATTTCTCATGAAAATCGCAATTGTACGTTTTTTTTCATTTTTCTTATTTTTTCTGTTTGTATTTTTGTAGTGTTGGGTAGGAACTTTTAAAAAGAACGCGTTCCTAGGAACGCGTTCTTTTTTCGGGAACTTTTTAAGGAACGCGTTCCATTTTTAGTTAGAGGAACTTTTAACACAAAAGTTACAAATTTATGGTAACTTTCAATAAAGTTTTAGAAGTTCCTTTCACACTTAGTGATGACAAAACCCACCATGTTTATACATCTGAAAACGAATTTTGCTGATACAAATATAAAAATTAGTTGATTAAAAAACAGTAGCATATCATTTTTAGGAGACATAACCTCGATTGATGAATCTGTCATATTTGCTAGCGACGACGGGGCTAAAAAATCGCAACCTAAATCCTATGTAACATAATTTATCTGATAAAGGAACTTTTAACCAGGAACTTTTATATTTCAGGAACTCAAAAGTTCCTTTTTTTGTGAAGGAACTGTAACTTTTAAAAGTTCCATTTGAAGGCCAAGTACCCTTAACTTTATAAGTTCCTTTTTTTTGGGAACTTACCCAACATTGTATTTTTGTGTGTTTGTTAACAAGATTCCGGCTAAACCGATACTCCAATTGCGATGTAATTTTCTGGAGGCCTTCGAAATCTCTGAACCAAGAACTGCCACGTTTTTGAGCGCAATCGAAAAATTATTTCTCATGAAAATCGCAATTTTACGATTTTTTTTGATTTTTTTTTAAATTCTTCGACTTATAACAACTACATGCTTTATTCGTATGTAATGGTTTTTTCACAGAACCTTAATTTTATGAATTAATATATTCGTGTGAAATTTGAGCGTAATCTAAAAATTATTTCTCATGAAAATCGCAATTTTTCACTTTTGTTGTTTAAAAAAAAAATTCTTCGGCTTATAACACCTACATGCTTTATCCGATTGTAATGATTTTTTTACAGAACCCTAATTTTATGAATTTATATATAAATGTGAAATTTGAACGCAATCGAAAAATTATTTCTTACGAAAATCGCAATTTTACGATTTTTTCGTCTAAAAAAAATACGCTCATCCAACAACGCGCCTGAAAAAGCGTTTGCGAAGCTTCCTAGTTCCAAAAAAAATACTTTAATAGACATACAGTACTACTTGTTTAGTTTTTTTTAGCAAGCCTCCATAAAGTGAAATTTCCATTGTTGGACGAGTGAGCGAGTCGTGTATTGTGTACCCGGTAATATTCCCTTTCCTCCCCCTACCTACGGCTGGATCTAGACATCGTGGGTCTTTCCTACCTAGCCTACCATAGGCTACAGTGGCGCCTTGACCTTACAGTTGACGTGCCCTAATACCAACTAGACTCAAAACTCTTGGGGGCGGGCTAACACGTAGCTCGGGAATGGTAGGACTTACGCCCTTCAGGTTTGGCATTCCGAGAGACGCGGTAGATTCGAGTTTTCTTTCAAATTTTCAGACCGCTAGCCGGTATGCAAGTGCCATAAAAATGGCCTACAAGATGTACCCTTATCATTTATAGGCCTACCTTGTACCTTATTTAAAGGCATAGGATCAGATAGTATTGTTGGGAACATATGTTGAACCTGTAATTGGATGAGCGTAGCGAGCGAAGCAAAGATTCCATTTCACTACACTGGAGAAAAAAATCCGGAATGTTTTTCCTTTTTTTTCTTTTCTTTTTTTCTGTTTGTATTTTTGTGTGTTTGTTAACACGATTCCGGCTAAACCGATACACCAATTACGATGAAATTTTATGGAGGCCTTCGAAATCTCTGAACTTAGAACTGCCACATTTTTTAGCGCAATCGGAAAATTATTTCTCATTAATATCGCAATTTTACGATTTTTTTGATTTAAAAAAAAATTCTTCAGCTTATACATGCTTCATCCGATTTTAATGATTTTTTCACAGATCCTTAATTTTATGAATTTAGGTATTCGTGGGAAATTTGTGCGCAATCGAAAAGCTATTTCTCATGAAAATCGAAATTTTACGTTTTTTTTCTTTTTTAAAACAATTCTTTGACTTTTAACACCTCCATGCTTTATCCTATTGTAATGATTTTTTCACAGAACCTTAATTTTATAAATTTATATATTCGTGTAAAATTTGTACACAACCGTATAATTTTTCTTAGAAAATTTCAATATTACATTTTTTCCTTTTTTAAATTACGATTAATTAAATAAATTAAAAATTTAACGTAATTTTTAATTTAATTTAATTTAATTTTAAAAAATCTTCAACTTCGTAATGATTTTTTCACAGAACAACAGAAAACCCGCATAACTGTCACATATGGCAGCTCAATGCACCAATTACGCTCATCCAACAAGGCGGCGGGACTTAAGCGTTTTCCTAGTTATTTGAAGAATTTAGAAACAAAAATGAAAGAAATCGGCCCGAATTTACTCGACTGGTGAGCAATTTTGTTAGTTGGTGACGTCACGCGGCGTGACGTAGATGGTGGTCTACCGCGCCTGGCTCCGAGAGACGACTGCGCGCGAACGCTTCAATGGGCGCGCAGTCAAGACTAGGTACTAGTTGAGTTGAATAGTCAGTGTGATCACATTACCCGTACTTACAATTTTCTGCTTTTTGTTTGGTGTAAACGTTGTTTTCAATAAGATCACGTTTGTTTCTAGCCAGGGTATACGTAGGCATTTATTCCTTCTTTACATGCACTTCTAATGTACTTCTCAATTTGACAGAAGGAACTGTTAGTGTTCTTCAATTCTCATTTTGATCTTACATTTTCCTTAACTTTAGTTTCAGATTGTTGGCAATTTCATAATCCTATTCTACGAAATTATCGGAACGTACTCAGATATGTTTTAAAAAACAAATTATTCCATTTTTTAATTTTCGCTAGCTAGGATTTGTATCTTGCAAGACGAGGAGATTTGTCTTTTGAAAAACTGTGAAAATATATATATTCTGAACTAGCAAATATTTTACTGTACCGGTACCCATCTGTATACACAGTGCCATGTTACCATGTGACACCTTGTTTATTTTCTTGTGCAACATTGACACTATAGCCTATTTACAACAATAATATGTACACGTGATTTGCAGTCTTGGGGAGGAACGCGTTCCTAGTAATGCGTTCCTTTTTCAGGAACTTTTGTGGAAATGCGTTCCTTTTTTTTGATCAGGAACTTGTAACGTCAAAGTTACTATTTCGTGGGAACTTGGAACGAATTTAACGTTCCTTTATAAGTTCCTTTCGCCGTCTGGATAAACTGCAGTATGAAAAATATCAATGTGACATCTTGTGTTTTAAAAATGGCACCACCCTCGTCAGATGGCCTGGGACTCACTTCAATAAATAAGAGTAATGATAAATTAACATATTTCACATTTATTATTGTTTAAATCAGTGATGGTATATGGAACGTGAAATGAACTAAGTTCCTTTTGAGGAACGAGGAACATTTCAATTGAAAAGGAACGAGGAACGTCTCAGTTCCTTTTTTGCCAGAAGTAACTTAACTTTTCAAAGTTCCATTTTTGGGGGAACGTGCCCAAGACTGGTGATTTGCACAGTTGAACACATACTCTTGCTTAGGAAGCCCTTACATGGTTTTTAGCCTGCATTCACTTGCATTATCCATAATACAATGTTGAAGGTTTTTAGCCTGCATTCACTTGCATTATCCATAATACAATGTTGAATGTAACCACTGATATTATATTCAACAAATTACACTGAAAAATAAAAACAGTACCGGTACTCAAAACTAGTGACAAAGACTCAATGCAGATACTGTCAACACGTAATTGCAGGTGCCGCGTGCTATGAGAGCATAGAGCAGTGAGCCTCGCCACGCTGCTCGATCCGTTGACCACTACGAACGTCACATGCCCCCAGGCTCGCGTCAAAACAATCCATTGAAGAGGATGCCACATTGACGGAATTCTTATTTTGTGTGATCTTGAAGATAATAGTTACTTCGTTTTATGTGACAATATGCCTTTAATGCAAATGTTCCCTGGTACTCAACACATGACTCGCACACTCGTCTAGCAACGACTTTGGCATTTTCTTAGTCTAGTTGGCTAAGCTGCCTTTATAAATATCTGAAATGTTGCCCACTCAACCCGTTCGAAGAACGGTCGGGATAGATTTTTTTTATTTCTGAACTGTATTAAAATTGTAATAAAAGTTAGAACGTGTTTTGAAATGCATATGTACAGTACTATGAAGAACATAGCCAGTACAAAATACGTGTAAAGATTGCAAGGTTTGCTCAATCTCCCAGCAGAATGATGGGGAACCTTGAGCGTGCAAGATTCAATGCACCTTGGTCACTGCATGAAATCACAGCCTGACAAACATGATTCGTTAAAAAATTATATCTTTGAGAACAAAACCATTGACGTTAATTAAATCCTACACATTTTGAGCCTATTTTCCAATTTATTACATTTTGTGAGTTTAAATCGTAATGGTGTTGTATGGAAACACAAGAAAGTTCCTTTAGACTGGAAGAAGGGTCTCATTGTACCTATATTTAAAAAGGGAGACAAGAGAAACTGTGCCAACTACAGAGGGATAACATGACATGCCACTGCGCCAAGATCTACGAAAGAGTAATAGCATTGAGTATATAGATGGTTATATACTCAAAGGTAATAGATGGTAGAATAAGAAACTCAGTAGAAGGAGATTTAAGAGAAGAACAGCATGGATTTAGCAGAGGAAGATCGACGTTGGACCTGATTTTCTCACTCGGACAGCTAATGGAAAAGTGCTATGACCGAGAAAAGGACCTGTGTATGGCTTTTCTAGTTATCGAAAAGGCATACGATAGCCTCAAGAGAGAGAAGGTTTGGGATGCAATGCAAAATATAGGAGTTAACAAAGGAATAATAACAAGAGTGAAAGAGATGTACTCGATATCTAGAAGTGCTGTAAAGACAAGAGGTGGAATTACAGAGTAGTTTGACATAGTGGGTTAAAACAAGGAAGTGTACTGTCGCCACTACTGTCATTATTATATAGTTTTCAAAGATTTTACTTCAAGGAACAGTTTTGTTGTAGAGTTGGTTCTGAAGTAATTAGACGAGTGAGCGCAGCGAAGGTAGTCTACAACGCTACTCGATCGGTCCTTGGTCCTGATTAATTCTGTTAAATGTCTGTCTGTCTGTCCGGGCTCATACGGCCGAACGGCCAAATAGATTGAACTGAAATTTTAAACAGACATCCGTGACCAGGCAACTGAGAACTGCTAACAAAATGA
The DNA here is from genome assembly GCA_024449915.1 of Sweltsa coloradensis. Classification (NCBI taxonomy): domain Eukaryota; kingdom Metazoa; phylum Arthropoda; class Insecta; order Plecoptera; family Chloroperlidae; genus Sweltsa; species Sweltsa coloradensis. Next base: position 174,016 of record JAMZAV010001050.1, on the reverse strand, counting down.
GCACAATCTGTTGCGATTTAAACCTGCAAGAAATAAAATACTGAAAAATACGTTGAAATGTATAGGAATTATTTTAACGACAATGGTTTTCATTTTGAAATAATATTTTTTGTTTGTTATTTACCTGGCTGTGAAATGCCGTGTCCAAGGTTAATCGAATGTTGGACGTCAAGGTACCCCCAAATTCTGCTCGTAGATTGAGTAAACCTGGCAATATTTTCACGTATTTCGTACTGGCTATGTTTTCCATAGTATTGTCACAGATGATGGACTACACTACGTTATTTACATTTCAAAACATGTTAAATAATTTAAAAAATACAATCCAGAAATTACAAAATCTTTCCCGACTATTGAACCCACGTCTCCCACATTTCGGCTATAAGGGCGCTTTAGCCAACTCGACTAGGGAAACGCCAAAGTCGTTGTTAGACGAGTGAGAGAGTCATGTGTTGAGTACGCGGGAACATTTGCATTTAAGTTTAATTATAATATTCGTATAAATAATAGGGTAGGCCTATTTAAGTTTAGGTCATAGTTTAGGCCATAATGCTCCACTGTAGCCTATGATAGGCTAGGGAGGCCTAAGGTAGGGGGAAGAAAAGGAATGTTACCGGGTACTCAACACATGGCTCACTCACTCACTCGTCTAACAACGACTTTGGCGTTTCCCTAATTTAAACTTCAATAGATAGTGGGCCTAATAATAATTGAATGTCAAATTTAAATTTAATTTGTGTAATCTTCTTAAATTAAATGACCTCGGAACTTGTCATTGTTTTACAAAAAAAAACGATGTCACTCGCACAATTTACTAAATATACTCACGATTCACAAAAACGTGTATACTTTGATACACTTACTTACTTACTTGGTGAATGGCTTGTTGAGACTGGTGGTTGGCCGTCCCTGCACTTGCGAACGTAGGCTAACTGAAAAAAATTAGAAAACTAGCAGTGAACGCCAAAGTATGGAGCTTACTCGGCCTAGGACTTTTGTATAAGGCCTACCTCCCCCTCCTGCCTTCAAGAATGACCGACAGACCTTGATGTTAAAAGACCCATCCTTCAGTTACGGAGAGGGCTCCGCTTTCCCATAAAACAGACCCGAAGTCAAGAGAATGCATTGACCGACCGGTGCAACGCAACCCCCATTAGGATGGGCAATAAATAAAGACTTAGACCGCGATGAAAACATTTATCTTACAAAATGTTTATTCTGGTTATGGTCAACATACATTACTGTATTAAATCGAAAAAATACCGATTGAAAGAAAATGTGCTTGAATCATTTGGGTATGCACCACATACCTAGCATACCCAGACCGCATGCCCATGCGGCAAAGCCTGCGGTACAAGAAACGTGTGGTTTTATTATTATTATTATTATTATTATTATTATTATTATTTATTTTCAATATGTCTGGATTACAAAATACGTACATATTGCTGGTGGCAAGAGTCGAGCAAGGCCCCTTAACATAATGTGCCTTACCATGCTGTTATCAAAAGATGAAGAAAGATATATTTGCAGTCAATGACTAACAATATTTTAAAACATAAAATGCACTTGTTTGCAACAAATTATGTTATAAATGCACTTCAAGTGTAATTTTTGTTCTCTAACAGTTTGTATTGATCAATTATTTAAATTTTCCCGCATAATTGTTGCCAACGTCGATACTAGTGTGTGGGTGATCATACATTTCTGTAATGTGACGTAATTCTCGCACGACTCTTTTAATATTCCAGATCATCAAAGCATTTCCTTAAAATAAGTTGTTTCTCCATTTGGAAGGAGTTATAATGCCAAAATTTCGTTGGTTCCGTTCTTTAGAGATGTCATGTGTTGTTATTTCCTAACCGGTGGCCACAGTGCGAAGGCGACAGTGCTGCTTTCCCGCCCTAGCCGCCCGTTGCAAGTTTAGTTTGTTGTGATGATGCATGTTGTCGCATGTTGTGATGTGACGCATTTTTGTGTGTAATGTTGTGTTGTGCTAGTAGGGGCTAGCCTAGCTACACATTTTACAGGCAAGTGTTCAAAATGTCGAAGGTGCTATTAACGAGACTTGATTCTGAAGAACACAACGAAGTTAACTTGCCAACAGGGGAAGTGTGCATAGGGAGAGGTTCAATATTAGGGGTAAGTAGGCCTAGGCCTAGCCCCTACCTAGGGCCTAGGCCCTACCTTTTCCTCAGCTTAGCGTTTGGGGGCCACACCACTGGCTCCTGATCTTTCGTACGGTTAGCCGTAGGCCCCCCGTACAAATAAATATGCACTAGTCGGACGGTCATCGACGATAGCCTAGGCAGGCCTGTCATTACATAGTAGGTAGGCCTAGGCCCTAGGGGGCCCCCTAGGGCCTAGCTAGAGGGTAGCTTCATACACAACAGGGCAGAGTGGTAGGCCTAGGCTAGGCCCCTAGCGCGTTTGAGTTCTATACACAAGGTCGGCGGTTCAATTCTTCCCGGGATAGAATTGGCCCAGAGCATGGCTCTGCTAATCGTAAAAGGCGATTTAAGAGAAAAAGTCCATCTTGCAAACATCTACATCCTAGGCTAAGCCTAGTAAGAAGGGTAGAGCATAGGCCCAGCCTAGTATTACTCCCCGAATCTAGAGGTGAGCTCTGGCGGTTGTCGTCAGGGAACTTTCCCCTTCCCTTTGACTCTAGGCCCTACCTCCCCGACGACGACGACAATGACAACACGGACGATGCCACAGACGAAGACGACCACGACGTGGGGGAACCACCAACCCCTCCCTTGCCCTTTGCCTGTTTTCGCCGTGCAGACTACAGGCCCGATCCGACCCCTTTCCCACTGCCAAGTTTCAGGGGAATTATTATGTGAGCATGGTGTCCCTCAGGGCTCTGTGTTGGGGCCGTTATTGTTCATTATCTATGTAAATGATATATTCAGTATTAATGATGATAAAAACATTTTTATAAACTTGTTTGCAGACGACTCGCTGTTATCATGTTCAGGGCTTAGTGTTCAAGAGATTTGTGATGCAATGAATAGAGTTTTAGTTAAATTATCTGAATGGCTTAAGCTTAATAAATTGAAGTTAAATCTAAGTAAAACTAAATGTATGTTGTTAACCTCATCAATGAAAAGCAGAGACAAAGTGATGGAGAGTTGTAATGAAAACATGATTAGTATTGATGGTGAAAATATACATTTTGTTAGTGAAATAAAATATTTGGGTATAATTATTGATCAGTACTTAAAACTAGACAAGCATGTTGAATATTTAGGGAAAAAATTGGGGAAGAAAATTGGATTTCTAGGGAGAATTGGTAATAACCTTTCTGCGAGAACTAGAAAACTAGTTTTTAATGCAATAGTAATGCCACATTTTAACTATTGTAATACATTGTTGTGGGGTATCCCTCTTCAAGATTTAGCTATGCTACAAAAGATGCAAAATAAAGGGATGCGAATATTACTTAAATGTGACAAATACACTCCAGTGAGAGTCATGTTGGCCAGACTAGATATGTTATCAGTTAATCAACTAATTCATTTTAATGTATTAATATTTGTTCACAAGTTAAACAAAGGTATGTTACCTGGTTATTTTAGTAAGAATATTATTAATTAAGTATGTGTCAGACTCAGTTATGTATAATATGAGAAATTGTAATGATATAGAGGTTAGGAGGTGCAATAAAAGTAGGACACAGAACAGTGTTTTCTATAGTGGAGTTAGGGTCTACAATGGGCTTAGTAAAAGTCTCAAGGATGAGGTGTGTGTGCATAAGTTTAAAACCCAATGTAGGGAATATGTACTTAAAGAGATTTGGTAGATTATCCTTGCCTGTATTGTTCACTTTTATCATGTTGTTATAGGTACCTGCCTGGTTGTATATTTTATCTTGTATCATAACAATGTACATTGTATGTAATAGCAGTTGTATTGCTAAATAAATCAATTACTTACTTACTTACCCACCCCAATCCCATGCCCTCCCCTTGCTTGTGGCTAGTTTCGAGTCTTTTGCGTTGAAACTCCTTTATATTTAAAATAGCGACGTTAAAGGTGTTGTAGGTGCAGTATTTAAACCTTTATTTTATAAGTATATAAGTATTAGGTGTTTTTAAGTGTTTTTCATCGGAAAAAACGTGTTAAAAAGTTGGGACCCGCCAAGTAAAAAAATGCCGATTAATTAAGGTAGGTAGGACACAGGTCTACACTTTAATGGGGGCTGTTATGGAGAAAGTAGTAACTTATAGGGCTAAGTAGGCCTACTTGGGGGTGATGTTGGCAGAGGATTTGGGTTGGGGGGAGCAGGTGCAAGAAGTTGTTAAGACAGGAAATAGGGCTCTGGGATTCGTTATGAGAAATCTAAGAGGGGCCAGCCGGGGAGTTAAAGATCGGGCGTATAAGGTGGTGGTTAGACCTGTCCTGGAGTATGGGGCGGCGGCATGGGATCCGTATAAGCTGGGGGAGGTTTTGGAGGTAGAGAAGGTTTAACGTATGGCGGCAAGAAGGGTTACGGGGAAGGTTAGGCAGTGGCGGTGGGAGGAGGATAATAAGGGGAATGTAGAGACACAGAGGGTATATGACAGTGTCACTGCAATGTTAGGAGAGTTGGGGTTGGAGTCATTAGAGGGAAGAAGAAGGGAGGTTAGGTTGTGCAATATGTAGGCCTACAGGGCGGTTAGGGGAAGTAGGGGGTGGGTGGACATCCGCAATAGGCTACAGGAGGGGCTTTACAGGGTAGGGGCGATCATTCATGGAAGTTCCAGCGTCAAGTAGTAAGAACGGATCTGGGTTGGTACTCAGTATGGTTTCTTGGAAAGGACTGTTAGGGAGTGGAATGACTTGTCTGGGGATCTTGTAGCTAGTGGGTCTTTGAGGGACTTAAGATCGTTTTTAGGGGAGGACAATAATTAGGTCTGGGGGGAGTGTGGCTCGTTGGTCTTGTGGTTAGCGTATCTGCTTCCAATGCAGAAGGTCCAGGGTTCGATTCCCGCTTAAGTCAGAAGTTTTTTAACTTCTGATTTGGACTTAAGTCCATCAGTTCTTATCTTAGGAGTTTGGAAACGGTGACTTTGGAGCCGTCCTAGCAACGAAGCACATAATAAATTTCAGAGTTGTTCTGAATCGGCCTTGTTGATTCTGGCGTTGATTCGCGGGTGTTCGCACTGTCCATACCACTGATTACTATATTTCCTATTAAAAATATCGATCTTTGGTCAGTGTTGGGGAAGGAACTTTTCAGTGAACTTACTCTTTTTTTAAATGAATGAACTTGAACTTTTAAAAGTTCTTTCCGAGAACGAACTTTTCAGTTTTAGAAAGTTCATTTGAAAGTTCTTTCCGTGCGTCGAGCAGCCGTCGACTCGCCGCTGTCGCCGCTAAAAACAATAACAAATCGTTGTTCCATCGTTGGCCTACGTTGACGTACGTTCAGCTGATTTTGACAAGGTCATGCACGATTCACGAAGTCTAACTTAGTTAAAAAGATGCACGCCAACTAATTCGGAAACAAATAAATTTAGAAGCCTAAATTGCTAAGTATCTGCTGTAATTTTACAAGCTGGCCGACGAGAATGAAAAGAATATCATCAACACGATCAAAGACAGCTCAACTATATCGTCCGACCACCGTCAGCCGTGGGAAGATCGCGATCTATGACCCCCCCCCCCCCCCGTCAAACCCTGCTACAAGACCACCAGCAGAGCTCGAATTTCATAACTAATGCAACTTCTTTGACAAATTAATATGAAGCCCATCTCCGTGCTTCGTGTGCGTAATATAGTTTCGAAATTAAATATGGAAGTCGTATTGTTCTTCTTCTTCTTATAATTATCATAAATCAATTCCAAACATTTTGTTGCAGAAAACAACATATTCTGTGTATAGTTTTCCCGGGTGGCTAGCAGTTTTCTTTTTTTTTTTGCGACTGTCACAGCAGCTGGTCGTTTGTGCAAGCGGCCAAGCAAGCTGCTACATGTTAGCTCATCAGTTTGGCTATTGAGAAATAAAGTTTAGCACTGGTAGTCTTATCAAGCAAGGTCTCAGCTCGAAGCTTCCAATGTTTATGTGGACACTTGACAGTAGATTGCGCGTAAGACTGCAGTGGCATAATATGCAAGAATATATTTCAGATGGAACTTTGTTGGGGGAGGGGGGGGGGCTCCAAGTTGCTTTAGTATGTGTTAGGTATTAAGCACATTAGGATAATTTAATACAAGTTGTGTCTTCAAGTATCTACCTATATTTAAATGATTTAATATTGCACTTGTGTAGGTGTAGACAGATTGGAATTTAACTAGCTTGTACCTATAGTAAAATGGGTAGTAATGGTGAATTATTTTGGCCACTTGCAAAGGCTATGCTAATGCATTGAAGCAAAAAATTAATTTGGTAATTAGATTGCCTTTATGAGGCCTACATAAATACAAAAACAACTTATAGATTTGAAGATTTTTGTTAACTACTCGAACTCGACTTGAAAAAGTGATACTCGCACGACCTTAATGTTTTTCTTCATTTCTCGCCAACCTTTAATAAAATAGTGATTTTTTTTACAAAAGAACTTTTAGTTCATATTTTAGACGAACTTGAACTTTTCAAAATTTTAGGTTTTAAAAGAACTTGAACTTTTTAAAAGTTCATTATTTGAGCAGTGAACTGAACTTTTAGAAAGTTCATTTTAAAAAAGAACTGACCCAACACTGTCTTTGGTTGGTTATCGCTCACTCGTCGATTGCGTCGGGGCCTGCAGGGTTGGCTTGGTCGCTTTGATTTAAAGTCCCCCACTGAAAATAAAATCAGTTATATAACTGAGTGGGTAGACTCTAAATAAAATTTATTTATTTTATTTATTTAGTGAGTGGTTGCCACCGGGCGGAAGGGCCCATTTGTAACCGTTAAGAAATGTTATGTTCATCCGAGGCCTAGGGCCTAAGTGTTTGTGTGGTGAATGTGAATAAACGTTGAAACGATGTTCGATAATTAAATCGTAGGCCTACTAATCTGATTCAAGGTTTTATGATAAAGTGAGCCCCCTCCCCGTCCCCACATACAACTTTTGAAAATAGAATACATCTTTCTGTTGAACTTGTAATTGTATGCCTGGTTAATAATATTGCCAAAAGAAGGTGACGTTTTTAATGTTTCCCCATCTTGCAGCTCTGATAGGCCTAGGTCTAGTGATTTTCTTATTTCTTTTTCTAGTGTGATGATAAACGAATATCTCGCAATCATGGCTTACTTCAGATATCCGAAGAAGGCAGCATAACACTGGTTTCCGTAAGTACCTACCTAGTAATGGCATATCCGCATATCGTAGTCTATGCTTTAAAACAGCTTAGGCTTAAAAGCTATACAGAAGTAATGCCTAGAGGCTAGCACCATAGATTGGGGTAAAAGTGAGACATTAAAAGGGTGAAAAAATATTTAAAAATTGAGTAGGGCTAGCATAGGGCCAAGATTTTCATCAAGAACTTAGTTTTTTTTCTCCACAAACTTTTGCTAGTACAGTTGTGTGGACAACTGGACATTGATAAAATTTGAACGTTACCACCATGCCATCCATACGGTGGTCTGTGGTAGGCATACAAAAACAAAGCAAAACATGTAGGCTAAAAGGTGTTTAGGAGAGGTAGGGGTAATGGGGAACAATGGGTAGGCCTAAAGGGGAACAAGGGCTGTAGCCCTAGTCTAATTCTCTCATTTGCATTGAAAAAAAAATGTAATGTTACCAAGTAAATTTATTGATGGTGTTTTCCTTTGGCATGCACTCGGCAAGTGCAGAGATGTCATTGTTGTCAACCTCCACTTGAATAACACCACAAAACTGAACAAATAAAAAGACAAGTGGCAATTCAGTGCGCACTAGGGCGCACTAGTGCGACCTGAGTGCGGCCAATGGAAAACGCCATTAGATTCATTACAGGGCAAATATGAAATAAGCATTTTTTTAAAATTGTGGCACATGTAAATTGTTTTTGTACCAACAACAAAAAAGTTTGCTTCATGTTTAACACTTTTAATCACTCTTGTATTTTTTTCTTTAAGTGTACTGTTTGAAATCCACGAAGTGTGGTTTCAAAAACTTCCCTTAAAGTAGGTACCACATAATGGTGATTTTGTTATTTTTGTAAAGTTAAGCATCCCCTTGAACTTCCCCTTCACCCTAGCATCGATGTTTTCTGGGTTTAAAAGGAAACCTAAATGGAGTAAAAAGGAACATTTGAGGTAATGGGGAACATATCAGAATTAACAGTATATTACTGCTAGGATAAACAGGAACATAAGGTGATTGCATTGTTAAGGCCATTCCAGCCACTGTGACGTTGACTGCAAATCTGATTTTTAAAGTTGCAACTGTTAAATATGGTTCTCAGTGAACAAAAAAAAAGTAAAAAAAAAATACCGGAAGTGCCAATTGCGGGTACCGGGACGTTAAAAAAGTCAAATTTCATTCACGATTTTAGATAAAACCGGCAGTGATTTTGTGTTCATTTTTTCACAATACCTGGCAGAACATGTTGTTAGGTCAACCCCTTAGTTTCATAATGTTCAAGTTTAGGGGTCCAAAGTTATAATTTTTTTGCTGTACCTGTGTTTTTGCACCTTAATTTAGTACGTTTTGTAGCTGCTCTAACAGATTTAAAAGAGGTGATATTGCAATAGTTTTGTAGCATGTACTAGATTAAAGAGTCCACTTTTCAATGGTGGTTGAAACTTTAAAATCGTGTTGCTGGTTCCCAAGAAAATCATGAATGAAAACACGCATGCAAATTGTCGAGAAACGGCTCGCGCGAAGGTCCGAGTCCAGCTGATGGCTAGCGCTCACGTGTTCATGCGGCGACATGGCGTACTTCTACCACACGGCCAGCGAGAGCGGCGCAGTTTGAACGCTGGAACAATGCGACGCGGTGCACCTGCATATAATATTTTTCTGTGAGTAGTTTGTTTCAAAATGGGAAGAAAAGGCATTCCACCAAGTAGAAGTAAGAAGACAAATAAGCACGCAAAGGCTGCAAAGGCTTATTATAAACGTTAAGCCCAAGAGAAACTTGTTCCGGCCACATCAACGCCCACAAACAAATAAGTGAATTATTGACTTAGACCTAAAATCCTCGTGAGCATCAGGCTATAGTCCTGAATGTAAAGAATTTATGAAATGTTATTAAATTAAATCGAACCATACAAAATATTAATTTAAGGGAAACTAAAAGTTGGTATATTTGATGTTTATATTCCTCTCCGCGCAACATGCATGCACTGAGCAGTGATTGATCTAGTTGTAATTGTATATACAAAGATCAGATATATTCAAATAAAAATTAGTTGCTCTTTAAAAAAATTAGAGCGATTATAATCGATTAATAATCGATGTCGAAGCAAATTTTCGACATCGATTTTTTATTCAAAACATCAAATTGTTTTTTTATATGTAGGGCCTAGGCCTAGACATATTGTATTTTTGGCAAAATTCCAAAATAGACAATTTCAAGTTTAAAAATTAAAATAATGTAAAATAGAATACATAAAAACTATTGTTAAAAAAAACGGTCTCATAACTTAGTCCTCATTTTTCACAAGTTTTGTTTCGCGAGTTTTCAATGACAGTGCGCGCCCACTTGATGTGTGTAATGTCGCCTCGCCTGCACTGGCCGGGCCTAAGCGACCTTGACTAGTGCCGCCGAGTTTGTAAGGTTGGTCAAGGGATTGGCACTGAAGGGTTGGCTGAGTCCGAGATTGAGTTGACGTGTGCTCACTGCTCTTGTCGTGTGTAATATCGGTTGCAATCTTACAATCTGGAGTAAGCTTATTATTATGTTATTATTTTCGTAATAAAACAGGTCTATGTAAAATAAACTGAAATTATTTCGTTCCTAACATGTAGCGGGAATGCGGGATAGAGATAGCATCAAACAAGGATTGATCTTGAGTGAACTATACGATATCGGTTGCACTCGAGACAAAACATATGCCAGTGTGCGTCGAATTTTGTAATCAGAGCGCAGCGCCGCAGACCGGTCGTAATGACGTTTGACTGTAAACCTACGAGTTTGTGATGACTCTAAGCTACTGATGTGAAGGCGGGAAGGGTGTTGAAATTGGAGACGACTCGCGCGTATGAATGAAACAATGACTGTAAATTGGTTCTTGAGAAAATACAGTTTGGTTGGTCGCACACAGAATAAAAACAGCTTAAAATAAAAATCGTTTACTGATCAAGGATAATTAATAAACGTGCCATCCCTAAGGTGTACCACTGCATCTTTAGTAAAGTTATCTTGTGTTTTCACTCGTTATCTTGTTGACCTTGAGTGCCTCCGAATCTCCGTCCACTACAAGCACGAGTGAGATAGTGCGTGGCTGCGGCGAGGGAGATAGTATTGCCTCACTTATGCAGGACTGCAGAGATGTGCCGCCAAATCATTTGTTGGCGCTTGGGGGGGGGGGGGGGGGGGGCGGTCTTCCCCACGAGCAACTTACTGAGTTGACACTTTTAGCGTTCTCCGGAAACATCATACAAACACACCTCTGCTCCATTTTTTTTATTTGACTTGTCAGACGTATATTTCGTACTGAACATACGCAGGCATAATATTTCAGCTACAACGGCAAATTTTGGAATTTTGATGTCGATTTTTCTGGTTTTGATGTCGATGTCGGAAAAAATTCGACATCGCGATTATTATTATTATTATTATTTTGACGGAGAGCTCTTGCTAATAAAGTATGAATAACAGCTTCGATACTGCGTGCATGGTCACTTTGTAACGATTCTCTTGATAAGTGCAAACTATCGTATTTCAAGTCTTCATAATAATATTGCATACGTGCCGCAAGAGTCTCGAGTAAAGTCTAGGACAGAATTAAAGTCCCATTTCTCCAAATCAGCCAAGCGGAAAAAGGGTTGATGTCAATCTCCAGGGGTCCTACTCCACCCGCCGCCTCTTACACAGTTGTCAATATACCTGTTATAAGCTATTGTAAGTATTGACGGAAAGCAGTTTGGCGATTTGGCAACATCGTGAAATAGTTTAGAAGCAGTCATTTCCAGAGTTAATAGGCGTTAAATTGACTACAAGGGTTGCTTCTTTTGTCCAATAATGCGTCTTTGTATGAAAGTTGTGGGACTTTAATGCCGTCTTAGACTTTAACAGCTTTATAGGCTTTTCGATAAGATTTCCCTGCTTACTTTCTTGACATTGCAGATCATCACATCTTGTTTCCTTGGGGGGGCCACTAGGTGGTCCATGGCCCCCCAGGCCCCCTTAGCATCCTCCCTAGTGGGTCTTATAGGTATCGTGTAATATACTATTGTGGAATCAACAATGTATGTGTTAATAAAACCTTGCACACTGAATCACTATTGCCCATCCACCAGTGGCGGATTTAGGTGGGGCGGGGCCTTTGGGCCCGGGTCGTCCCCTTAGGTGTGTGAATGTAGGCCTACACTGTATAAAAACGGCTTCTGCATCAAAATTTTAAATCTTGCGCAAAACCCTTGCTTAGCGGTATGACCGCTAGACACTATAGCTATAGGTTGAACCCAAGGTCAGCATTGTGAGTGGATTGTGACGGGGGCGGGGGGGCAGGAGTGACGCATATCCGGGCAGTACAGTGCTGACATTTCGACTTGCTGTGGTATCGCCGCACCAGCGAGTGTAGTGAGTGATGTTTATGAGTGCAGCAAGTATGTTGGGAGAAAACGCTTAAAAATTACCTACTTTATTTTTTACCAACCCTCCCCCCCCCCCCCCCCCTTGGGCCCCCTTCCCTTCCAGACTTATCCCAGCAAAACCCTCAGAGTTTCTGTGGCAAGTTGCAATCCCCCCCCCCCCCCCCATTTTGAAATCCTAGATCCTAGACCTATTGTGGAGAGAAACTATGCTTCCTAAATTGAAGGAGTTTTACTTGCATTGTGTCCTGCCCAAAATAGCTGATCCCCGTATTCCTCGGGGTCAAGAAGTTAGGGAATCTCCAAACATTCAACTGGCACAAAGTAAACAAAACCAAAAGAAAAAGCGGTCCCTGAAAGTGGCAACAGAAAAATAATATAGTAAGCCACGTTTCCGTTGTGATTTTTCGCGCGTGCTTGTGGTTGCCCCCCCCCCCCCCCGCCACAACTCCCGCCATGCAGAAGAACGAACGCACGACCTCTTATCATAGAATCATCAATCACAATATTTAGTAGGAGGATATTATTACTGTCCAACTTTATACCTTGTGTATTATTAATTTTGTACTATACTGTTATTAGTAGGTAGGCCTAATTGCTAATTTTAGTAACTACTAATTAGTATGCATTTTATCGCTTGAACGTAGGGATTGTGGTTTCTACCATTCATTATTTTATGCATAACTAATTTTGTATGATACTGAGTCCAAAAACCATGGAGAATTACGAAATATTAGGTAGTTACAATATTGTTATATAGTGTAGTCATTCTTGTTTTGCAAATGTTGAGTGACCCTTATATGCGAAATAGTATGTGCTGCACTGCATATGAGTTTATTTTATGTTTACATAATGTTACATGCTTGTGTATGCACGTGACGGGAAGAGAGATTGATTGGGATTTGGTTGATTGGGAGTGGGGAAGGTAGTTGGCACACAATTCAAGAGGCTAATCAGGTGTAGTAAGTCCACGACTCCTCGAGTATTTCAACATTTTCTCATTTAGAGATTTTTACCAGGCAGTAATTAATGTAGCCGTTGAGATTGCAATGTTAGCAGAACCTCATCGCCGTAGGTTAAAAGCCGCATTGATGGGTGAAAGGTTTGAATATGACAATGCATGCACAGTCATTGAGCGCGCAAGTTACTTATTTAGGTGTCTTGAAATTGTCGCATATAACTTTCGTGAGCTTTGTGTAGTTCGCGTTTTCGTTAGCTTCGTTTCGTTCAAATGCAGCTGCGTGACTTTGGCCGCCCGCCCGACAGGCGCAGCGAAGAACCACAACCAAATAGGAGTCGAGTGGCCTAGCTTAGCGCATGCGCACAACCGTGGCGACCGTGGTGACATCTTACAAGAGAACGCTGAACTATAATAGTTTGTCGAGTTCTCAACAGGTAGCACCAAAACGTTACAACGCTGACGGCAGCGCGGAGTAGTGAGAAAACTTGTCCCTCCTGGCGCTGGATTGGCCTTAAGTGCTGCGCACAATTGGCACAGCATAGGCACAGCGCAACGCAAGTGTAGCATAAGAAATATAAACAAGTGCACCTGGCTGCTTGAATGCACCCAATTCACGTAAGCATAGCATAGGCGCGGAAGCGCAGCACAAGAGAGATTATTATATTTCTTACGCTTGCGCTTGTGTTCAGTTATGATTGACCAATAGGAATCAAGAAACAAGACTCAACACAAAAGCCCATTTTCAGTTAAAAATCAAATTCACAACTATTGATGTTTGTGTCAGTGTCAAATTATTAATCATGGACGAACTCACAGAAGACGACGTTATTATCGAGTATGAAGTTGAACAACGTCTAGCGACGAGCTGTTAATTATGTATGTTAGGCAATATCCACATCTCTATGATAATAGGCTACTACAAATGGTTTCAAAGACGAAATGTCAAATGCAAAGTTGACGTGCAGTCATCTGATCACGAGCCTTCTAAAACTTTGCACAGCCTTGTAGTTTCTTTACGCCACGCTTCCGTTATGACAATTGTGCACGCATTTTTCCTTGTGCTGCGCTTACGTTGCGCTATGCTTATGCTATGCCAATTAGAGTATTTATGTGTTCTGCCTTGGTAGCATTTTTTTCAACTTCTTTGTCATGATTTTTAAAGATTTTTTTTCCCCTCCTAAGTGGGAAAAAAACTTTTTTTGTGCCATTTAAGGGTAATTTTGATTTGTTATTTAAAAAACACGTCATTGTTAAAATTTCAAATTTGAAAACAATATGTAAAACATGTTTTGTTGTAATTTTAAAACAGCACACAGCATTTTTTTTCAATGTTGGCAATCCAAAATTGGATGATATTTCTGAGTAGTCAGATTTCCAATGTTTGATAGCCTATAACTAGGGCAATAGGCCTATTTGCTCAATTTCAACCATTTTTTTAGACTGTTATACAATACACATTCACTTAACCAACACAACCATAAAATAGTAACTTGTATGTCTCTGAATATTAAGGGATGTACCAGTATGTTTTCATGTTTCAAATTTATGTTTAATTTAGTTCTTAGACTGTTAATTGATAAGTTCATATATTATATTTGCACTAGTAGAATTATTTTTTGTTGCAAATAAAGACTTAGGGTAATAGGCCTAATAACACGATTGTATCTACTTATTGTACTTTTCAGATGCATACCAACCCTTGTTTTTACAAGGTCAAGAACCAGGATACTTACGCTGTGCTTATGAAGGGGCAAAGCAAGGTTTTAAGCAATGGAGACGAGTTCTCACTCTTGCCCAATTTATTCCAATATCTTGTTGTGGCGAAGGCAGACACGGACTTTGCTCCACCAATAGATACCCCTGAAGGCTCAGCAGTCAACGGCAATAAGACTGAAGAACAGTATACAAAACGCAGTGAAAACACAACGCCCTCTAAACGCAAGCGAATGTTACCTGGCTGGCTGACCAGCTTGTCGGGCAGTACGACGGCAGTTATTAGTTCACCCTCTTCCTCGACTGACACGTCGCGCAAGAGAAAGATTTCGACAGCGGAAGTTAAGTCCGAGATAAAAGAAGAACCTCTAGACCTGGGCATGGACACAATTGAATCAGACGAGCAGAAACAGACTGCCACGACCTCGCTCACCGGTAACCAGCACGAAATGAGTGATGAAGACGACGTTAAACCTAACGTCGGCCAGGGCAAAGACGGGTATGAGGCGGAATATGGTCAAGCTAGCTCGACAACAGTTTTGGGAAGCCCAAACAGGGACACCGGCCAGAACGCTGCGAGCAGTTCGTCTCGAGAACCCTGTGTCTATGGGGCAACTTGCTACAGGTAACACTTGGACGCTACACTTACAAGTGTGCTTGAGTATTGACGTATTTAGTTAATGTCTGGATTCAGTACCTACTCGGTTAGACCTCCTAGGCCCCACATTATTAAATAGATAACATGGTTGGTTTGGTTGGTTGGTACCTAGAGGCAACAAGTTGAAATGTGGAAGTCTCTTGGACATAGACTTTACATTTGTGACTCAAGTTGAAAGCACTTGCAAACTAGCCTATGATTTCCCCATGTACCCTCGAGATCAAAACCCGGATGTAATAGTAGTAGGTAGCAACAAGAGACATACACATTCGTCACTGGACACAAGGTCAACCACTCAATAGGGGAAATATTTACAAATGATTCACAATAGGTTCATATTTCATTTGAAGAATGGTTCACGTTTTAAAAACGTATGGGCTACCAGTAGTGAATTAATCAAAATTAGGCATTCCTAAAAGTTGGGTTTTACTGGTAGTAGGAGCCTATACAATTCATCAGTGTAGGGTTAGTTCCCAAACTTTTACAGATAACATATTCAAAGTTAAAGTTAAGTTAAGTCTGCTCAAACTTTTTAACAATTATTTTTATCTATAGGCCTAATCTGTGTGTGACTACAGAAGTAACTTGTGTAGGTGGTGGGCAAAATTGTCCATTTTACACCTTTCTCAATATAGGCCTAATCAGGCTGCAAAAGTCGTAGGGAGTACCTAATATAATTTATAATAAAGCCAGTAAAATGGTAAACTTTACTTTATTTTTGGTTAGCTTTTTTGTTTTTTTGTTATCACTGATTCCTTGTTAACTGCTAAGGGCATTTAGACAAGCAATTTGGAATTTTTATTGCTAATCAATCAATGTTTGTTGGGCAATGTATTGAGATTGACATTGTGTAAATGATTGAGCAATTAGCGTTACCTATGTACGGGAATAATTGACAAATTTCTCGATTTGGTTAGTCGGGAAACACTCCCGTAGGTGTAATTGTTTTATTTACTACAATTTTAGAACTTAAAACTTAGCCTAAATTAAAAAAGGGTGGACTTTTTTAATTTCTAAATTGTAGTAGGGGAAGTAGGCCAAAAAAATGTCATTGTTGAAGTGGGCCTAGGTAAATAATAAAACATGGCGCTACATGGTGTTTGCCTAATTAAACGAGGGAGCGGAGCGACCGAGTGTCTCCATTCAACTCAAACGGCTCTCATTCTGTGATTCTGTCTGTCTGTCTGTCGAAAATTAGCCGAACCGCTGAACAGATTTCGCTGAAATTTTAAACAGACATCCGGTATGGAGTTTACTGAGAACTGTTAACAAAATCAGCTAGATCCATTGCGATTTAAGCCTACAATAAATAAAAAGGTGATTTTTTAAATTATCGATAGCATTTGTTTAGTAGCAGCTAGCGGGACGGAATCTGTGTGGCTGACATGGCATAGTGGTAAGCATTTAGCCTACCGCACGGAGGGTTGGGGTTCGATGCCCGTTAGCTCGAACTTTTTTATATTTTTACACCCACATATTATTTTTGAGGGGTGTTATGGGAAATAAAAATTAGGTTATTTTGTTTTATCTTGGAAATTTGTTATTGTTTTAAGCTAATACGTTTTGAACACGATTCGCATTTTAAATGTTCAATTTAAACAACTAGGGAAACGCCAAAGTCGTTGTTAAACGAGTGAGTGAGCCACGTGTTGAGTACTCGGTATCATTCCTCATACTGGGCTCGATCCAGCCTTAGGTATAGGGGAGGAAAGGGGATGTTCCCGGGTACTCAACACAATTGGTTCACTCACTCGTTTGACAACGACTTTGGCGTTTCCCTAGTTAAATTTATACATGTATATTCCTCTATGGCAATTAACATCTTGAATCTTAAATCTACCTTTCACTAAAGAAAAACTTAAATCATTAGATACCTACTAATATCTCTCCTTACTCATCATCAGCAATTTACACATGAGTATATAAATAATAAAGGTTCAGTAACTTTTCAGCTCATCTATGTGTGTCTGTGCGACCTACCTAACGTTTTTAAGGTAAGCTGTCGTCCTTCTGTAGGCCCTAGCTTTACCCCCACTGAAACATGTTTATTCATGTTCCCAGTTTCAATGATAAATTACGAATACCCGAGGAATATACAGTTACGTCGATTACCCTAAGTACATACAGTTACGCGAATTACCCTAGGTACATACAGTTACGTGGATTGGATTACCCTAGGTACATACAGTTACGTGGATTACCCTAGGTACATACAGTTACGTGGATTACCCTAGGTACATACAGTTACGTGGATTACCGTAGGTACTGTCGCTAAATAGCCAAACAAGCCCCACTAGTTGAAGCCAATGTCACAAAATAGCCCTTCCCACAACAAATTAAAACAAAAAAAAACTACTTTATTTTATCCAAAATTGAAAAACAATCAAACAAAAATTCACTGTCACTCAAAGTCAAACAGCTGTTGAGAAAAACAAATTACCAACCTTAGAAGAGTGCGCCGGTCTAGCTCAAGTCAGTAGTCTTGCCAACTGCTGAAGTTTAATTTAAGAAAACTGAAATAAAATATTGAGTGGGACAGACACGACAACGAAAGGTTAACACAAATTAACAAAACCAGTTTCAAAATACAATTATAATGAATCAAATCAAGTTATGTTACATTTACAATTACAAAAACATGTTATCAAATTCTCAAAAGTTCCCAATAATAAAAGTTCTCAATAATAAAAAGTTCTCAATAATAAAAAGTTAGCCAGCCATTTTATAAAAGTTCGTTCGTAGATAGCAAGTTTGTTTTACCGTGTTATCGCGATTCGTAGATTTGTAGATATTGACCAGGTCCAGGGGTCAAGTTCTCGCCCAAGTTCCAAGTTCCAAATTCTCGCCCAAGTTCCAAGTTCCAAATTCTCGCCCAAGTTCTCGCCCACGTTCCAAGTTCCAAAATCCAAACGATCGAAGTTCCAAATTCTCGCCCAAGTTCCTGGTTGATCCGCCCTGTCTAGAGCCCCAACCCGGACGTGAAGTCTCCTCGAGAGACCAAGTAAGTGTGTTTCTGAAGAATCATCCTTCTCTGCTTGCGTTCGTTTCGACTGAAGATTTTGTGACGTAGTCACGGAAATTGAGTGTTGTAATTGGCTTAGTCTATTACGCCCTGGTGATTAGGCAGAAGTGGGGGTATGTTTTCGGTCCCACGGTTCTAAAAACGTGACGTAGTTGCATGATGAAACTCAGATAGTTTATTGATACCAACCATTCAAAAGATGCATAGCAATCACACACAAGTCACCCGGGACTTGTCATTCCGTCGGAGATTTATGCACGCACGTGCAAGTTGTGTTGCGCAAATGTTGATGAAAGTAATGTTTCCACACTCCACAAGCTATGTGTGACGTCACTGAATGACCAGAGTTCGGGTGCACTTGCCGATAATGTAGCGCAGTGAACGAGAAAACATTCCATTCCCGCACATAAGATTACGACTGTGACATGTTTATTTGATTCCTGCACACAGAGTACACGGACATCGATTACGTAATCACCGCAGCTGGCCATGACGACGCGGATACGTAGCACAAACACTAGTTATTATTTATTACGCGTGGCTGATAAATTGTCATAACACAATAAAATGAAATATTATTGGCTGAAATAGTTCATGTAATTATTTAAATGTAATTAATTATTCAAAATAATTATACAATTTGAAAGGCGGGAACAAATTAATATTTAAATATCTTTGAAATTGTTTCATATCAGACCAAAAGGTTACAGTACATACAGTTACGTGGATTACCCTAGGTACATGCAGTTACGTGGATTACCCTAGGTACATACAGTTACCTCGGATTACCCTAGGTACATACAGTTATGTGGATTACCCTAGGTACATACAGTTATGTGGATTACCCTAGGTACATACAGTTACGTGGATTACCCTAGGTACATACAGTTACGCGGATTACCCCAGGCCCCAGGTACATGGCCTACAGTTACGCTGATAAAGAAGTGTGACCGTCGGCAGTCTCATTTTATTTTGTAATTTTGTAGTCTTTATTGCATAGGTAGGCCTACTGGTACAGATATATATATTTTTAATAATGCCAGGGCTTGAACATTATAATAATGGCATCGGAGACAGTTATAGGTAACTTATAACAGTGATGATAGGAATGGCAATATGTAATTAAGCAACAAACCTGTTCGCAGGAAAAATCCCCAACACCGAAGCGACTTGAGCCACCCGGGGGATGCGGACTACATCGTAAGTCCTAACCTTCCCGAGTGTCCGTACGGGACTTCGTGCTACCGGAAGAACCTGCAGCACCGCAAGAACTTCAAACACACCCGGCCCCCGGCAGCCACGCCCCCACGAGCGCCACCCTCACCTTCGCAGGACAGTGGCAGTTCACCTACAAGTAATGTTAACTACTTTAGTTGCAATGTTACGTACAAAGTTTGTCCGAAATGTCAGAATACAACCTGTGTTGATCTGACCAAAGATGATCAACCTGATGCATAGGACTTAATCCCTAAGCTATCGGTGGAGGATTGATCTTAATTCTATTCTGGTTTATATATCTACAAGTTTATCTTTATGTATTGTATACTATTTAGTTTTGAATTCAAATCATACATAGCATATATGCCATACTAAAATTAATTTTCATAGTACGACTAGTACTTCCTAATTAATAATTAGGCCAACCAGGGATACTAAGTAAGTTTTAACCAAATATAATCTAAAATTGTAAAGTGAAATTATTTTAAAGTTAGTTTGGCTTGTTTTTTATTGAGTAAAGTAGAGAAGGCCTTTCCTTTGGCTCGCGGCGCGGTCTTTAAATTCATTTTTTTCTCACTGTCATGGTCGTTTGTTTTTTCTGAACTGTGGCAAGTGAGTTAGATATGTCGTGAAATGAAGCAGTTCATGTTACGCCGACGCGTTGCTTAGAAGACGACACACAGTGTTCACAGTGTACTCTACGTACCTGGATTGTATTACTGGTAACAACTGTGTGCACTAGCTTGTTAATCTCTTTATGTTTACATGCTACTATAATATGTTTGGTTTAACGAGATTGACCATTCTACTTTGGTTTATATTTTAACTTTGTTTTTGTGAAATGTCAAATGTTTACCACCTAGGCCTAGCCTACAGTAGTTGTGCGGTGCCCACAACACTCGTCCCCCTCACGGCGTCTCTTGGCTCGGCTTAAAAGCTCAAGGTTAAACTTTTGTGTGGGATGCTCTTTTGAGCACGACACGCCGTCTTGTCTTTTAGTTTTATCAATTACTGTTTGAAAATTTTAGTAAAAAACTAGTTTTATACCAAATTTTTATGGGCAATTATTCTATTGACAGTGAGAATGTACAAGTATTATTGTCTCACTTAATGTCGGCTGTGCTAAATATTGAGGGAATCATTGGACTTCCTGAACTTTCTATAAACGCCTTTAGTGTTTAGTGGCTACCGTACCCATGTTGTACAATTTAAATACAGTATTGTAGTCTACCAACAGGTATGAATTCAGGTTTGGCTGTCTCTCAAAGTGAAAATTTTGACACATAATTTTAAACCACATTTAAAGAATTGGTCTTAAAAATAGGGATGACAAAACCAGACTTTTTAACGACCCGGGTACTCGACCACATTTTTGGGGGTTACCCGGGTAGTAACAAAAAAATCGAGTGGGGTGTCTAATGAACTACTAAGAATAGCGCTATCAATTATCGTATTATCGTAATAGCCCAGATGTAATTCTGTCCAATAAATAATGACGTGAAATGAAGAAGTATTGAACAATCATGTCGGAGGAAGACTGTCTATTTATGCATGAACTATGAATGCATGTTATGAACTCTCTCTTCCCTGTTCCTTGCATCTGCTTTACATCTCGTCACGACAGTCTAGTCAAGGTCAAATGCATGGGGGGCGGGGAGAGCGGGAGTGCACTGGCTGTCAAGCAGGGTAAATGTGGCTTGTTGCAAGATAAGGAAAGGCCATCCTCTGCACTATCTCCATTTCCTAGTGCCTAATTTAAATCATCTCTACATGTGATATGGCTAAATTGACTTCTAGCAGATTGGAAACATTGGTCATTAATAAACACAGATTCTGGAAGATTGCGCGAGGGGTGGGCAGGGGGGGGTCATACTCCTATCACACGGCCACAAGACAGCGGCATGAACAAGACATTATAAATCAAAAGAAAAATGCTGCCTAGCACAAAAGATAGGCCTACGAGAGCGCGCAAGTTTACTTTGGCCTTCAGCCTACAATGTGACACCTCAATTCATGAACCGGGTTTTGCAGGTAGACGGGTAGGCTACTGAACCCGTACCTAACGACTTTATCCCGTCGTCATCCCCAGCTACTTAAAAACCATGTGTATTGCGGCACAGCTCTGATTACCGGTATCCTGATTTAATAATTACTAATTAGTTACCCTACCAACCTCACTTCTGTTTGAATTAAAGTGAAAACCAAATAGGCCTACCTACTGTATAAGTACTGTAAGTACTGTATAGGCCTGGGGTGTGACCATTATGTGAAGCTATATCAATAGTAGCCTATTTATTTACATACTACTCTTTAAAATTTGAGTTGTTAAAATAAGGGTGCAGCCATTACTCGATGGCGGCCAATAGTCTAATAAATACTAGACCCTATCCATAGTATTAACATATTAGCAGGTGACTTATTGAGCATAATATTAAAGCTAGGCCCTACTTAATACTGCATATTATAATATAATATAATAATGACTGCATATTAAAGTATTTTAATAGTGCACAGGATTGTGAAAAGAGCTCATGTCAAAATGACAATGGATTATCACAAAGATTTGATTATAACAATAATGGGGAAAACGATTAGCCTGTTGGAAGACAAGATTACATTTCTTCAGAACAAGGTAGAAGATCTAGAATTGGCTTTAACAACTGGATTAACTATTACTAAATGTAAAATATTAAGTAATTTAAAGTTAAACAAATCACCAAATGTAATCAATACAAGTAGGCTAACCACAAATGGGCTTAAAGAAAATTCAGCTGTATTCCCCAGGACATTTGTTAACAGTAACCGGTCGAAATTGAATCCAGACCAAGATAAAACATCCGAAGGCTTTAATGTTAGTCAATGGCCTAATTTCCAAGACCCAATACAAGGTCAACGCTCAAATCCAAGCCAACATACCAAACCTGATCAAGAACACTCTTATATAGGCCTAAATGATAGACCTAGGCCTCCATTTAGGTGCAATTCAAGCTACATGATTGACGAGCCCAAAACCGAAGTATGCCAAACGGGCTGGAATTGGAGCTCATCGAAATCTATCTGCACTAACACACGTCCTAAGGTAAATCAAAGCAACAGTAGGCCAAACTTTCCTTCAACTAGGCCAAACATTCCCACTACAACCACACAAGGCCCAGGCCCAACTTCAGTCCTTGATATTAAAACAAGAAATAGGTACCAACCCCTAACAAACCTAATGGACAAAGATGTTTATCCACCCCTCAGAAAAGCCGTAGGAACTAGAAAAAAATGTTCTAAGCCAAACCTAGAACCCAGCCGTGATCTTGCGCACGACCTTGAAAGTGGATGCAACACTCTCGTGATTAGCGATTCCATGTTCAAAGGATGTGAGCATATAGGCCTTGAATCCAACAAGAAATATTCCCTTGAAGTCCACCCAGGGATTCAACCCCACCAGCTGCAGCAGAAAATCACAGGCCGAGACACAAATTCTGGAAACCCATATACCAAAACAATAATCATACAAAATGGCACAAATTCAGTTAAATCAAAGGAACCAATGCAAATCATGGACAATATATATCAATTAATAATACACACAGTCCAACAAAAATATCCAAACTCAAACATAGCCTATACCAGTATAGTCTATCGCAAAGACACAGCAAATCACCTGATTGACGAGATAAACTCCAATATTAGATGGGCATGCAATACCCTTGGTGCGGTCTACATCGATACTAACCGATGGGTGTCACCCTCTAATATTTCTCACGACGGACTCCATCCAAATAAGGAAGGATACCAAAAACTCCACGAGATGATCACTGAAATAAGTTGCACAATGCAATGGAGACCAGACCCCAAACGTCTCCCAACCTGGCAGTATAGACCTGCTAGGCCTAGCACACACCGCAGTGCAAGAAAGAAAATGAATACTGCAGTCGTGACCTCATCAGAAGTTGCCACAGGGAGCCAGTTGCAGACCAGTGCCACAGTTGTGACCTTAGAAGCTTCCGCGGAAAATCTGTCACAGCCCGGTACAACCGAGAAGGACACATCCGTGATAAATTCAAACACTGGGGCAGTCATGTCTGGGTCCGAAGTGACCGTCGAGACCAGCAGACCAAAGCCCAACATCGAGAGGGACACGCCTGTGTTAAATTCAAGCACTGGGGCAGTCATGTCTGGGTCCGAAGTGACCGTCGAGACCGGCAGACCAGAGCCTAACATCGAGAGGGACACGCCTGTGTCAAATTTGAGCGCTGCGGTAGTCATGTCCGGGTCCGAAGCGAGCATCGAGACCGGCAGACCAGAGCCTAACATCGAGAGGGACACGCCCGTGTCCAATTTCAGAGCCATGACTGTCACGTCCGAGTCTAAAGCGAGCCTCGAGTTAGACCCATGCTTACCAGAGTCGACAGATCCAACCAACGATGACGCTTCTTTACAACTGGAAATCTCTGTAGATACTTCTTTCTCACTAGATGACTCACTAAATGAAGACTTCAGAGGATTTGATACCGACCCAGACATGACACTACAAGAATTAACAGAATTAACTTACCCATGTTACCCTTTTTGGACAGTCCCACCCCTACTATACTCACCTTAGACAAATCACAGATTGACACAAATACGTGTAAAAAAAATCAATTCACTAACGCACTACATATTTCACCATCACATCACCAGGAAAGCAAAAAAAGCAAAGAACATGTAGAACACATACCCCCCTCATTACATAACACTAACATATCTAAACCACAAAGGCCTAAAATAAACCTTATAAGAATAATACACCAGAACATGCAAGGCCTTTCAATGTTAAAAATTAGAGAATTAAACATAATACTAGAAAATCAATACAATAAGAATGAAACTATAGACATAATATGCTTATCCGAACATTGGAAGACATACGATGATTTAAATAGCATATCAATTGAAAATTATACCCTAATATCATCTTATTGTAGAAAAACGCATTTACATGGAGGTGTAGCAATCTTTGCAAACCAGAAATGGCTACAACATACTATTCCTAAACCGATTATTAATAAATATAGTGCCGATCTTGATATTGAATGTGCCTGTATTGAACTAAACATAAATATAAATAAACATAAAACATGTAACTTTGTAGTAGTAGCCATGTACAGATCTCCAAATGGCCAAATACAAAACTTTCTGGAAAAAACTGAACTCATCCTATCTAAACTGCAAAAAACAAATAAACATCTAATATTTCTAGGAGACTTCAATGTAGATGTCTCACAAAATAGTAAGGACCCTAATAAAGAGCAGCTTACTAATCTTCTTGACTCATGCAACAGCAGCTCACCATAAAAGATGTTACCAGAATTGATCCAAGGTGGAATTCCTCAACAATCGTTGACAATATAGCAACTAACACTACACTCCCTTTTATCTCACAAGTAATTGACTTTGGAATATCTGACCACTACGCACAAGAAATTGCAATACAATTTCAACAATATCAGCTACCTCAAACTACCAAAATTATACGTCTAACAAATGTCAAATCCTTAAATAACCTAGCTGAAAGCTTAACAGAAGAAAATTGGGAGTGTGTAACACAAGCACATACAGCAGATGATAAATACAATGAATTCTCAAACAAACTGCTCTCCTATTATAGTGAAAATTGCCCTTTAAAAACAATAAAAATAGCAACCTACAAGCTGCAAAATTGGCTTACCAAAGGTATTAAGGTTTCAAGTACAAATAAAAGAAGTCTCTTATATATTAAATCTCATTTCCCAAATGTGCCATTTTTGCAAACATATATCAAAACATACTTGAGAATTTACAAAAAGGTTCTAAAAAATGCAAAAATTGGCCACATAAGAGAAATCATAACAACTACAGACAATAAATCAAAATCTATATGGAACGTAATAAATACAGAAATAAATCGTAAACCGAAAAAGCGCCATGAAAATATAACTTTACTCAATAACAAAAACTCATTAATAAATGACGCCTTTGAAATTGCCACTACCTTCAATAAGTACTTCACGACGGAAGCATCTCTATTAACAAATAACATAACTTGGCCTACTTGCGGAAACAATAAAAACCACAATTTTCAAACTTACCTAACAAAGACAAACAAAAGCCCAAGTAACTCCCTTTACTTTTATGAAACAACCCCAAATGAAATTAAAGATATAGTACTAAAACTAAAGCCTAAATACTCTACGGGAATCGATGATTTGTCAATTATGGTATTCAAAAGATGTATCAATGAATTAGCTGAACCATTGTCTGATATTTTCAATACTTGCCTGGAGGACGGTGTCTTTCCTCAAGCATTGAAAATATCAAAAATAATCCCTATATTCAAAAAAGAAAATAAACATATAACCAGTAACTACAGACCAATATCCATTCTTCCAGCAGCTTCTAAAATATTAGAAACCATAATATACACACGAATGGTCTCATTTTTTGACGAGTTTAATACCATAACAGAGAGGCAAAATGGATTTAGACAAGGCAAATCAACAAGCGACACAATCAGTAGATTTCTTAAAACTGTTGTCGGAGCAGTAGACCTAAATTTACCCACATTGGGTATATTCTGCGACCTCACAAAAGCGTTTGATTGTGTTGACCATACAATACTACTAGCCAAACTAGAGTACTATGGCATACGTGGGAATGGTCTAAAGCTTATAACTTCTTACCTGACTGACCGACTGCAATGCGTCGAAATGACTGAACTAAAAGACAACAAACTTACAAAGACTAGATCTGACTATGAAAAAGTAATTTGTGGCGTTCCACAAGGATCAATCCTTGGCCCACTATTTTTTATCATCTTTGTTAATGATCTACCTGATAACATCGAGGATGCAGAGCTTTTTGCAGATGACTTCACTACAAGTATTACCGCTAATGAGACAATACAACTTCAAGAGAAGGCAGATAAAAGAATTACCGAATCCACCGAATGGTTTACGGTGAACAAACAACTGCTAAACTCATCAAAAACCAAATTTATTCAATTCCATTCATTCCAAAAAACAAATCACTCAACCAAATACCTTGCATTACAAATTCACATGATAAATCCACAGTAGAATCATCTACACAAGCAAAATTATTGGGAATAACAATAGATAACAACTTAACCTGGCATGCCCACATCAACACCCTAATACCAAAACTCAGCTCAGCTTGTTTTGCAATTAAGAGCATCAAACAATAAGCAACATATCAACTGCTAAAATATGTTACTTTTCTCTATTTGAATCGCACTTGAGATATGGAATCGAATTTTGGGGAATATCGACTCATATCGACAAGGTATTCATCACGCAAAAACGAGCAATCAGGGCATTATGTACCCTTAAGCCGACGGAGCATTGCAAACCCTACTTTATTACACTAAACATTCTTACCGTTACATGCCTTTACATTCTCAAGTCAATTTTAGCCATAAGAAAAAACATCCACACTCTCACACTCAACAGTGGCATACACACCCACAACACAAGGAACAAAAATAACCTCCATCTTAACCAATATCGTACAAACCTAGGTCAAAAAAACTCTGATTATTTGAATAAAACTCTATTCAATAAACTCCCCCAATCAATAAAAAACATAACAGAACACATCAAATTCAAAAATGAACTAACTAAATTCCTAATACAAAAGGCATACTACAGCATAAAAGACTTTATGACAGACAGAACTACCTAATAATTGCTATATTTTATTATTAGTAGGAGGTACCATATAATAGGCTATAGGCCTATACTATTTTGTAAAATACGTACCTATATTATATTATATTAATACTTATGTAACAACTAGTCTATGTTTAGCAAAAATGGACTACACGGTGAAAACTGTTATAAACTTTAACTGTACTTTGTATTGTTATTTGTTGTCCAAATAAATAAATAAAAACTTGTAGTGCCTGGCTAGTTCCAACACCCAGTAGCCAGGGAGCCTTAACAACTCGCCAGGGAGCCTTAACAACTCGGGACATCGTTGAGACAAGATAGGTGATGCTCAGTTTTATTAAGTTATATAATTATATCTAAGTGTGGAAAATGCTTATTGGCTAGTTAGATTAGATTGGAGAAGGGTTGACAGGTTGGGAAAGCAAAGAGAACAATAAATCCTAGCTTGAAGGGCTGGGGGCGACAAAACTTTTTTCACCTGCTGATGACAACTGCAGCTAATTTAAAGTTGTTACCTTATTCCACGTCGCGTTTCGTCCTTCTGGAACTCGTCAGGCAGATGGTGGCCACTAAAAATCAGTTAACTACATGCAAACAAAACTCACAACACCTAACCAAACCTATGGTAGGGGACCTCCCCCCCCCCCCTTACTGGTTGTGCTGGTGGTGTGCGTCAGTATGAATGGTGTGTGAAGTAACCTTGCCGATGTTGACAACATGCATGCAGAATTTACTTGTTGCGTGGCCCTACCACAGGTTTGGTTATGTGTTGTGAGTTTTGTTTGCATGTAGTGTTAGTAGCTGATTTTTAGTGGCCACCATCCATCCGCCTGACGAGTCCCAGAAGGACGAAACGCGTCATGCATTAAGGTAGCAACTTTAAATTAGCTGCAGTTGTCATCAGCAGGTGAAAAGTTTTGTCGCCCCCAGCCCTTCAAGCTAGGATTTATGTTCTCTTTGCTATCCCAACCTGTCAACCCTTCTCCAATCTATATAATTATATAAGTTACTGTACTTTACATGGCTTCCTTATACAGTTGCTGGGTTGTAACCAGATTATACATCTAGTACTACATTGAGGGGAAAACGTGTCATGAGGTGCCCATTAGTGGTGTGGTATATTTGTAGAATGTTCATACATCTGCAACCATTCAGGTTTTGGAAGCAAAACAAAGTCTACATAACGCTTCTCGATCGGGCCTTGGCAGTGACCATTGTCTGTATGTTAAATCCCACACATAACAAAAACTTGTAAAAATACAGCCAAACCTTACACATTCAAAAGAAATGAGATCTAAAAAAAGGGCCAAGCTCATCTACCCTTCCACATTTGCGCATTCTTAATTCATAAACGTACAGTGTCCCGTAACAACATCCTTGAAAAGCTTGGCAAAATAGAATTTGCAACTATTAATTTAAACGTAATAGTTCATCCAA
Organism: Sweltsa coloradensis; assembly: GCA_024449915.1. NCBI lineage: Eukaryota > Metazoa > Arthropoda > Insecta > Plecoptera > Chloroperlidae > Sweltsa > Sweltsa coloradensis. The sequence continues at coordinate 145,650 of JAMZAV010001050.1, read as the reverse complement.
ATTCTTTTTTTCTAATTAATTTTAACGTAATGGTCAATGCAAATTCTATTTTGCCAAGCTTTTCAAGGATGTTGTTACGGGACACTGTACGTTTATGAATTAAGAATGCACAAATGTGGAAGGGTAGATGAGCTTGGCCCTTTTTTTAGATCTAATTTCTTTTGAATGTGTAAGGTTTGGCTGTATTTTTACAAGTTTTTGTTATGTGTGGGATCTCATTACTTTTTCAAGTTCCATTGCAAAATTATTTGTTAAAATATAATAATTTTATCAAAGACGATTTAATTGCTATGGTATTACCAATTAACAATAGAATGAAAAAATATAGTGGTCCAAAGAATTGCTTTTTGTAAACAATGTAGGCGATTATTGTCACGTAGCTATAGTTACTTGTTGATTGTATGCCTGTGTAAGGCTTATTTTAAAACCTTTATTTGGAAGCCTTCCAGCAATGTTTTTTAACTTTTTCTTTCAAAAGGAATTTCATTACTATTACCTTAATATCCATGTAAAATATGAACGTTGTAGCCCCACACGTTTGGTCAGAATCGCTGGGCAATTGAAACTGACGAATTACACCTAGATAGTAGTTAGTAGCCAAGCCGTGGCGCACTACACACTCAAGCACCTTATACAGCAAGCAGAGTTGGGGTGATTTCGAGGTGTTATCTAGCCGTCATGTAACGTGATGTGAACTTGAAAACTATCAAAGTTGAGAGAATTTAGATACCTGACTACACTTGCCATTCTACTACACTGGAAAAAAAATTCCGGAATGTTTTTTTCTTTTTTTTCCCTTTTTTTTGTATTTTTGTCTGTTTGTCCACACGATTCCGGCTAAACCGATACTCCGATTGCGATGACATTTTATGGAGGCCTTCGAAATCTCTGAACTTAGAACTGCCACGTTTTTGAGCGCAATCAAAAAATTATTTCTCATGAAAATCGCAATTTTACGATTTTTTTCGATTTTTTAAAAATTTCTTTGACTTATAACACCTACATGCTTTATCCGATTGTAATGATTTTTTCACAGAACCTTAATTTTATAAATTAATATATTCATGTGAAATTTGAGTACAATTGAATAATTATTTCTTATGAAAATCGAAATTTTACGATTTTTTTCTTTTTTAAAATTACGATTAATTAAAAAAATTAAAAATTAAAATTTATTTTTAATTTAATTTAAATGAATTTAAAAAAATCTTCAACTTAGTAATGATTTTTTCACAGAACAACAGAAAATCCGCATAACACTTGGCTACTCAATGCACCAATTACGCTCATCCAACAACGCGGCGGGACTTAAGGGTTTTCCTAGTAGTAGAAGTAGTAGTAGTAGTAGTAGTAGTAACTAACATCCTTAAAGTGATTTTGAGCATGTTTCAAGTCATATTTTCACCAAGAAGGAATGCTGTACCCCAACCAAATTTGGCATGTGTTGTCAGGTACTTAAATCCCCTCGATTTTGATAGTTTTCAAGTTCACATCACGTTTCATGATGGCTGGGTGACACCTCGAAATCACCCCAACTCTGCTTGCTGTATAAGGTTCCCGAGTGTGTAGTGCACCGCGGCTTGGCTGCGGCGCCCTAACGGGCACCTAGATGTTTGTATGTTTGTCTGTTTGTCCGGGCTCATATGGCCAAACGGCCAAATAGATTGAGCTGAAATTTTAAAGAGACGTCCGTGACCAGGTAACTTAGAACTGCTAACAAAATGAGCAATATCCGTTGCGATTTAAGCTCACAAGAAATAATAAACTGAAAAATAGGCCTTACATGTGTAGGAATTCTTTTAACGACAATGGTTTTTCGTTTGAAGAAATCACTGCTTCTTAGATGTTACTCTGTTGCAATGGAGGCAGTGGAAAAATATTTGAAGTGCAGTTATGCAGTGACAAACTAGGTCTATCAAAACTTGCATGTTCAAGGTATCCCCAAATTCCGCTTCGAGATTGAGTAAACCTTGCAATATTTACTCGTATTTTGTACTGGCTATGTTTTACATAGTATTGTCACAGTTGTTGTAGAATAAACTGCGTTATATGCATTTCAAAACATGTTTAATATTTTTTAAAATACAATCCATAAACTACAAAATCTAATCCGACCATGGGATTGAACCCAGGTCTCCCACATTCCGGGTATAAAGGTGCCTTAGCCAACTAGACTAGGGAAACACCAAAGTCGTTGATAGACAAGTGAGTGAGCCATGTGTTGAATACCCGGTATCATTCCCCATACTGGGCTAGATCCAGCCTTAGGTATAGGGGAGGAAAGGGGATGTTCCCGGGTACTCAACACATGGGTCACTCACTCGTCTATCAACGACTTTGGCGTTTCCCTAGTTAATCTAAAATCACTTTCTAGTTTTTAAACACTACTAAAGTATGGCAATGTATGTAGGCCTATATAAGTGCTGACTTGAAATATCAATTACATACAACTGCTCTTGTGTTTTTCATGTGTGGTCCTTTGTAACATATTTGTAAAATTTAATCTCAATATATGCGCAGTCTATAGATTTACCAATACCACAAAACAAAAGCCCTGGCTTAAAGGGTTGATTCCGAATCAACTTGAATGCAGGTGATGACAGAAAAGTGACGTTGGCAAGGTCACCTCTTCCACAGCACGGTTGCCCGTGATAACTGCTTGCCAGTTCGGCTCACAAGTCTATGTTACTGTATAGTATATCGACTTGGGCCACTGTTGTGTTGGTTGGTACATCTATTTCTAGTATGTGAAACTTCTATAACATTGCCACACTCATTCAGATTTTCCTTGGTGATGTTACGTTAGCTAAATTTTTAAGTTGCCTAGATACATTTTCTTGAGAGGGGACTCATGGAATATGAACAAGTAGAATGTTTTGTATTTGTGTAGTGTTTTGTTTTGTTTTCACTTTTTAATACGGGCTCCACATGTTACTTTGAGTATCATCAACGTGGTGGTTACCAAGTAATAACTAATAACAGTACTAGTGTTTTGATCAAAGTTGTAAACTGCTTTCCCTCTGTTGCGCGCGCAAAGCATTATGGGAGAAAGGGGATTTACACGCAAAATGCCATACGCTCGGGTGTGTGGCGTACTGCTTTTCCAGCTCAGTCAGTGCAGTCCGCCACGTGCCCAAGCATGGCTTTTAGTGTGTCGATGCCCTTTCTCCCGTAATGCTTTGCAACGGAGCGCACATGCACAGTTAATTCTGAAAATGGTCTATTGCAAGTATAGGGTAAACCTACCTTGGACTTACACTAGTGTATCACAGTGGCTCATACAATTAGGGCACAGGTCTGAAATATGCTTGGACCGGGGATGTGATTGCACTTTGTCATCGACTCATCGCACTAATGAATCTAGACATTAAGCAACAAGTCAACCATCATGCGCACAGTCGTTTGGCATTCCTTCTTCCGACCATGCCAGCTCCAAACTAATCCACTGTTCCTTCGTTCATAACAACCCTGCCAACTTGTACCAGGAACAGCTAGTTTGTTATTGAGCCCAAGGAACCAAGTCGTCCTGTGCAAGAACCGAACCCCGCCAATCTTGCAACATTTCTTAGTTCTGACTGCGGCTTTTATTCTGGATTTGTTGTCGCAGTTAAAATGGGGTTATTTCCTGGTTTATAGCTAGAACTAGGCGGAAGCGGAGGCCCTCAGCTAAGGATGCAGATGGCTCGGAAGACGATTATGATTACGACGATCCATTCTTAAATGACGCCAGTTCGGACGACTACCAGCCGACGTCTTCAGAAGACTCGGACCTGGACGAAGATGACGACGATGATGCAGAGAGCCAGGAGAGGAAAAGGATGCTACGTGAAGCAAAGAAATTTACAAAAAAGAAAAAGAAATGAATGTTTTTCATGTTCTGTACACAACAGTTAATACTTAATGAAGAGGTGAATCACTGGAATTAGTACAAGTGATATTTAAGAATTTTTAATTTACTCGTTGTTAACAGATTCCCCTACAAAAATCTGGTGTGACAAGGCAAATGTGTGAGTGATACTCAAGCATACAAGTTGACTTCTTAGTTCTTATGTATACAATTTTGAGCATGCCATGTATTTTGCTCAGACTTCTTCTACTATAAAATGAGCCTACCTAGTCCAATAGCCTAATGTTCAGGAATTCTACTGTTGTATTTGAATAGAATGCTTAAATCAGCATAGATACCCTAACTCAGTTTACAAGTTTCAAACCAGAACCAAATATGTACGTGTTATAATTCCAAATTTGCTTTCTTGACTTCAAGTAGTATCCATTTATGGGGGTTGTTTAGAGTAGTATTCCTATTTTGTGTAGAATTATTTTGAATCTTGATCACAGTTCGTAGACACTCGGCCATGGATAGTCATGTACCGACCCCATATACCGACCCTCCAAAAATAATTTCCAATCTTAAAAAAACTGAACCCGTGAGCGCTAGCTAGCGGCTCAGGGCAAACAAATTTTTGACATCTTTGAATGCCTATAAACACGTTTTGTGTTCCATCAAACAACATTTACCCCAGGGTTGCCGTTTTTACGGATTTTATCCGTTTTAACGGATTTTGAGGGTGCAAAACGGATACACGGATTTTTAGTCCAATTTACGGATTTAAAAAAAAAAAAAAAAAAAAAAATTACGTTTTACGCCGTTTTTAACTAGGGCTGGTCAAAAAATCTATATTTCAATGCGATATTGATAAGTGGGAATATTTTCGATGTATAAATATCAAAATTTACACCAAAAATGCAAAATTTCGGAATTTTGGTGGAGGTGCCGGGTAGGTAGTCTAAATAAAATTAACCTGGCTGGTGCATATGGTGGAGGTGCCGGGTCATAAAACGCGGTTGTGAGATCGTAAAAATATGCATTTATGGTGATACCTTATCATTCTATCAACCCTATTTGGCCTCGAATCATTTTTTCCCCGATTGATTCGGGGCCTACAGGTTGGCTTGGTCGCTTTGATTTACTGTCCCCCACTGAAAATCAGTTATATAACTGAGTGGGTAGACTCTTTAGTCTTTATACATTTTTTTAAAATTTATTTATTAAAAATAGGCCTACCTACTCTATAAAAAATTATATATTCAATTTTTTTACAACAATTACATTATGATATATCGATATCGTATCGAAATTGGTACATTTAGGCATTTTAAGGATTTTTAAGGATTTGGGTGTTTCATTTAAGGATTTCTAAGGATTTTTGATCTGCTCAAACAGGATTTTTATTTTTTCTTGGTGGCAACCCTGATTTACCCTACATACATCATGAAGCTCATGTAACGTTAACATGTAGTGAACATGCAATTGCTTTTCAAGTCAAGTATCAAATAACAAAAAAAAATTCAGTGAAATTATTTTATTTTACGAATCATTAACAACCATAAAAACTTAAAAAGTCACTCGCAATTTGAGAGCTAGGATGTAGAATTTTGGACGGTTAGTCGATACCTAGGCGTACAGTACACCTATAATAAGGCCTAAATGAGTTTATAACAATTTTTTCCAAACCGTGTAGGCCACTTTATAGTTTATACTTTATATGTTATTGAAGATACAAATGTATTTTTTAATGCATTGGATGTTCATAACAGGAATTTCATTGAGTTTAGAAAATAATTTGTTGATGATGATAAATTGATAATACATAGGCCTGGCCTACTATTTGATGAATAAAAATAAGTATTTTATATTCACTTTTGTATTTTTGTATACTTTTGTATTTGTGTGTATTATTATTAAATTACCGCTATATTTATGCAAATATAGGCCACCTATATTATACTGTATTTCATAGTAAATCTATATATAAATAAAAAATCAAGTTCAAAAAGGAGAGTGTGGCCATTATGCGCTGCTTTTTGTGAATACTAGTGGTATCCTTTTAAACAATTGAGTGTTTCATACAGAGGTGCAGCCTATATTCGCATTGATACGGCCTGTCCCGGTGACGCACACTACAGATTGACAACTCCGATGCAAGTACTTAACACATGACTGCAGTCACTTCTCCTGCTGGTGACGGCTGGATTCTTATTCTATAATCATGTTGTAGTTGTCGTTTCGTAGCGGTGTGAAAAGTTATCGTTTCACATAAAACAACAATATGTCAAAACAGCGATTCTACACCGCCTGTCGTCGAATGCTCAGGTTTTCGGAAAAGCTGCATTGCAGCTGAGCTATCGGATGGAGTTTGTGAAGTACATAATGATTAAAATTAATGACCACATTTATCACGCGAGCTTAGTCCGAACTGGCTTGGGTGCGGACTGAATGTTCATTTCAGTACCGTCTATCAAAAGCTTTCGGTCTGGGCTGGTATGGTACGATCCAGTACGGTCTCGGTCTGGACTGGAATGAGACGCTGTGATTGGATGTTTTATGAAGAAAGATGGCCGCTAGCGTGTATGTTTATTACGCACAGACCGAGATAGCTCGGCTGGCTCAGCTCTCGTGATAAACGTGGTCAATATTTCAACAACCAATCAGAATTAAGTTTGCAACAAATAACAAACTAACAATTACTCGACTTCACATATTATTTATTTATTTGACGTCTAGACAGCTTCATTTCAGTTGATAAACTTTGAATGTGAAATAAGAATCAACCACCTAAACTTGTTAAGTGAGCTCGTCGTCGAGACCTCTTGTTGAAACGTCTTGTGTTTTTCTGTGTTTCGTATAATATACTTTTATGGCTCTATTTAGTATATTTACCATCACTTCTCGAAGGTAAGCCGTTGGATCGTATCGTATCCCATCCCATATCTAATAAACTTGTCAAAAAGTAATAATATGACGTAATAATAATAATAATCAATTTTAGTTCATAGACTTGTGTCCGCATCTTTTGGGCAGACACAACTTGTCGATTGAAACAAAACAACAACTTGTGAAATAACATTATAGAAAGTGAAATTCTCATTTCGTTTCAATCTACAAGTTTTCACGGCGCGCGTTACAGAATGCCTTTATTCTGTAGTCTGCAGTCTGATCAATTACAGTGGCAAGAATTTAGACACATAATTTATAAATAATGAATGCACATTTTCCACCAAAAACGTTAAATATGATTTTCTGAAACCCTTGAGGCAGTATTTGAATTGCTCGCCAACTTGGGAAAATTTTTCAACACTGATAATGTTGATTTAAATCGAAAAGTTCATTTAAAATCACATACCCTGACTGTGGGCCAAATAAAAAACAAATAAATACTTCATATGTAGTCTACCCACTCAAGCACATAACCGAGTTTCATTGGGGGTTCATAGTTGGACCAACTTGAATTGGAGCACGAGGATTACAATGAGGAATAATCCTTTTTATTATTTCCAAAGTATTCCTTTTTAAAGATTTTTTGGGGCTTTCTTTCATAGAAGTCTATGAATTCAGATGGGTGAAAATTATTCTTAATTTAATTTTTAGCCAAGTAAATTTATTTCTTACCATTGGGAAATCAAACAAGATATTACAAAATCCAACTCAGCGGGGTATTGAACCCCTGTCTCTCGCATTAATAAAATGCCTGCCTCTGGGCATACCCAGACCCACTTAGTACTGTACCTAGTAATATTTTAATAATAAGTAATAGTATATTTTCATGTCGGCTGTTTGCGCAAAGTGGCGGTTATTAATTCATTTTTCATTTTTTTTATCCAATACCAGAAACTTGTACATTGTACATAGTTCTCTGCAGAGCAGCTAATACCCCGTTTACACTACATTGCTTAACTATGGTTAGATAACTGCAGTTAGATGTTTGCATAGAATCGTGGGAAATATCACGAGCACGGGAAATATTAACTGCAGTTAACAGCTTAACTGAGTTGTAACAACACAGTTAGTTACGCTGCTAACTTGAGTTAAACTAACTAGGTTCTATTCACTTTGTAATCGTAACTGCAGTTAAGGAGTTAACTAGAGTTAGTTAAAGTGCAAGAACGTTTCCTATCGGGGGCACACTTTGGTGATCTTTCTAGCATCTACTTGCTTCTAGCTTCTAAATTCCTTGCACTATTTCTATTTTACAATTGGGAAATATGGTAGGGTTAGTTAGAAAAATATAGCACAGGCCTACCAATCAACTTGAATTAAAAATCTTTATTAGTGAAGTGTAGCAGGAGGGCACGAATCTGTATGCCTAGCTGTTGTATTATCCAAATCCCTAATGGAATTATGGTACATACTAGGCCTACATACTAATGTTTTAGATACAAAATGAAACATTTATTGTGATTTTAATAGAAACCTTCATCTTCTTCCTGCCCATCGTCTTGGCCTCCGCTAAACACGTGTGCAAGCATTTCTTTGGGTATTTCGGAACCTCGAACGTGAATCACGTAACAAGCATTCTCCATTTTGCGCAGACTCTGTTGAAGCACGTGGACCTTTTGTTTCATCGCTTTCGGCCCACAGTTCCCGATGCCTAGAAACCCGTTGTAGATCTCCTTGACGAAGCCGCAAGTCTCGTAGCAGCCCTCGATGTTGCCCGAACCCACGTTGTTGATGCACTTGCGCATCAGTTCTCCGGTCAGATCGCCGATGCCGAGCATGTATTCGGACGGCGGAATCAGCGTCACAACGGTTCTAGATGGACTCGGCTCCTCGGCCGGTTTTTCTGCAGAATCTTTCTCGCCCTTTTCAATGTCTGCCTTTTCAACGCATTTATTATCATCTGTCCTATTCTTCTCAGTTTGTATAATTTCATACTTGAGCTGTTTTGCGATCTCATTCCAATGCGGAAGACCCTTGTTCTTCAAGTAGTAGTGGAATGTAGAGGCCTCTATGAATTCTTGCAGGCCTGCAGAATACGCTCTGATGTATTCATACGGGTCTTGGCCTTCCAGCTCAATGGCGATATCCTTGAAGTGAGAGGCAACCAGCTGATTGAGGCGAGATTCTGCCTCGAGAAGAATAATATCTTTCTTGCTGTCTCTGTTGGAAACATCAACAAACAAGATGAGCAAAGCAAAAGCCGAGAATGGTTGTCTGCAAAGTGCATGGGAGGAGTGCACTGCGACACAGGCAGACAGTTGAAACATGGTTTAACAAGAGAAGCATGTTCTACTTCTACATCATGTACAAAAACAAATCTCAGAATATGTATACAAGTAACTGTAGGCTAATAATTTTAACCCCACATACATAGTAATAAAAACCTGGGAGTGGATTCGGTGCGGTTCTATGTAAGGTCTGCATCATTGATATTTATTTACAGGGTAACCGCCCATAAGAGCGCCGCAATAAGGTCGAAACCAAGAAGAGCGCGGTAATAAGAGCGACGCCCATAAGAGCGAAAGGCCAATAAGAGCGACTCCAAAAAGAGCGAATGACCAATAAAGAGCGACAGCCAATAAGAGCAAATGACCAATAAGAGCGACTCAAAAAGAGCGAATGATCAATAAGAGCGACAGACCAAAAAGAACGACAGGCCGCGACATACCAAAAAGAACGACACACTGTTAAGATCGAATTTCGTTAATTTTGCTACCATTTATACAGGTTTATATTTTTATTTTATTTTTATGTGGAGCAACTTTGTCAAACGGGCACTAATAACCTTAGTGTTGTGTGCCCTTAAACCCTAATAACTAACGAACTAACTTTGTCAATGCTTACTCATGCTGGTGCTATAATTGACCTGGCGCTCATACTGGTCTGTCGCTCTTATTGGTCATTCGCTCTTTTTGAGTCGCTCATATTGGTATTCGCTCTTTTTGGCCTGTCGCTCTTATTGGCCATTCCCTCTTTTTGGAGTCGCTCTTATTTCCCTGTCGACCTTATTGGTCTGTCGCTCTTATGGGCGGCGCGCTTGTTGCCGCTCTCTTTTGACCGTGAGCCATTTACAGTAGGCCTTGTTTGTGTAGGTGATGACTTGGACATTGTATGGGTCGTTGACGCAGGGTTATACCCATTTAGATATTTATTCAGGATTTTCAGGTGCCACTGTGCACCAATACTGAATGTATCATGTGACGCTAAATAAATACAAATACAAATTGTATAACATACAAAATATCAACACTGGTAAAGTTGGTTTCAGTTAAGAATGCCACCGCCGAGGGATCGCAGCACTATCGTCTTCCGGCTACCTTTGCACTGTGGCCACTGGTGAGGAAATAACATTGACAGCTCTCTAAAACTATCGATATTCAGCATTTTGAACTGCTCCAGAACACTTAGTAAATACTTAGATGAACTGAAAGATTAAAACAGTCGTGTAAGAATTGTGACACATTACGGAAATAAAAGATCACCAAACACTAGCGTCGACGTTGGCAGCAATTGTGAAGGAAAATTTAAATTATCAATAGGTCTACCAACAAGAGAACAAAAATCAACTTTTCAAACTGACTTATTATTAGCTATTCATGTGATTTATTTTTACTCTCCGATGGTAGAAAATTATTTAGGCCTATATGCCATAGAACAATAGTTTTTGATTATGAAATATAATAGGGTACCCAAATTAGTTAGGCTATATTGGGGTTCGTGCTACTTTTCAACGTTGGCATCCATGAATGTAATTGTATTTCCGCTTCCCGTGGCATTCTAAACTGGGAACGAGTAGAAATGTTTCATTAAGGGTTAGTGTGTGTGTGTGTGTGGCCACTGGCAACAGACAACGGTCAGGCATGTTTAGGCTGGAGGGCAACACACACACCCCATTCACTTGGAGGTCCCGGTACTACTGTACTGTTACTTTTGTTGAGTGTTTGCAAGTCTGTTGAGTGTCATGTTAAAATTATATCAGAGCTGTGTTATTCAATTTTACCCCGGTCGGGCCGTTGTTTGTGACTGTTGCCAAGGTCTGCGCATCACATTTAACGCGAGTCTCAAGAATTACACTGAAACCAACCACGTTAAATGAAAAATAAATTAGGCCTAGGCCTATTTAGATAGATAGATATTTATTGGTAGGCCAATTGTCATAGATAAGTACATAATTCATGTAGATAATTAGACCCAATTAAAAACAAGATACATATTACTGTATGCATATTTACGTAACATAAATAATATAGAAATAATATAAGAATAGCACTTGCAAGTCAGTTATACATAATGGTTTGTCACCCATATTAAATGTTTTCTACATAATGAATATTTACCATGTACAAATGCTGTAATAAGAATATAATGTTTATAAAAATAATCTGGTAGTGCTGCTTACTTAGCTACAGGCCTCGACTCAACGAGTAGTTAGGCCTACTCACTAAACTTTTTTTAAACTTTTTCTTGTGGTTAGCGTATCTGCTTCCAATGCAGAAAGTCCAGGGTTCGATTCCCGCTAAAGTCAGAAGTTTTTTAACTTCTGATTTGGACTTAAGTCCATCAGTTCTAGTCTTAGGAGTTTGTAAACGGTGACTTTGGAGCCGTCCTAGCAACGAAGCACATAATAAATTTCAAAGTTGTTCTGAATCGGCCTTGTTGATTCTGGCGTTGATCCGTGGGTGTTCGCACTGTCCATACCACTGATTGCTATATTTCCTATTAAAAATATCGATCTTTGGTTGGTTATCGCTCACTCGTCGATTGCGTCGGGGCCTGCAGGGTTGGCTTGGTCGCTTTGATTTAAAGTCCCCCACTGAAAATCAGTTATATAACTGAGTGGGTAGACTCTAAATAAAATTTATTTATTTTTTATTTAATAAATTTCAGAGTTGTTCTAAATCGGCCTTGTTGATTCTGGCGTTGATTCGCGGGTGTCGCACTGTCCATACCACTGATTGCTATATTTCCTATTAAAAATATCGATCTTTGGTTGGTTATCGCTTACTCGTCGATTGCGTCGGGGCCTGCAGGGTTAGCTTGGTCGCTTTGATTTAAAGTCCCCCACTGAAAATCAGTTCTATAACTGAGTGGGTAGACTCTAAATAAAAATTTATTTATTTATTTGTGTACCCACGCACACATTAAAGTGGCTCCAGCGAGTGTACCGGCGGACTCAAGAGTATAATATGTATTATTATTCAGTAACAGCTTATAAAATAGGGCCTAGTTAGTATTTTTTATATCAGATAATCTTACAACTGTAGTTTATATTACTGCTGTAAGTATTAATTTATTTTTAATTGTTACATTTTAGGAAAACCTATTTATTTGGATCTTTTATTGGTACAGTTGCTAACTGACTAGTTAAGTATTTGCCAACCTCGGAAATCGAAACGTCCCATCAAAATAATACGTTAATCACTTAATTAGGCTAATGGGCCAATGGACGAAATAATGCTAAGTTCGTTAAACATTAAACATTCAATATGATTGGCTTTCATGTAATTATAAACAATAAATATACGATATGTAAGAGTTGGAAACTTCTTCTTGAGAGTTTGGCCAACCTGGTATTTGGCTTGGCAACATGGCACGGGCAGCCTTCTCATTCGAATCGAGTGTGGATACGTCGAGAGAACTGCCACCTCGAAAGTGTTTCATACCAAAGTAATCAGTAATTGCGTACACATGCTATGTACAGACGTCAATTACAATCAAGAAATATTGGTAGTAGACTTTAAAAGTATTAAAACATCATCAAAACAGTATCATCAAAAGCACATAGTTTCGGTTTCCATTGTGATAGAAGGCGTTCTTTTAACGTTTAGGCTATCCTAGGCCCTAGTCTAGGCCTAATGATCAACATTCATATTGCATTTCTTATTTTCAACAACGTGTTTTACGCGGAATCACTGCAGAAGAATGCGACAAACAAGGTTCGGAACAGGCCTACTGGTGCCATACAATAGCGATATAGCCTGGAAATGGAATGTCCCAAGGGAGGAGGGATAAGCTATATGACACTAATCACTTCATTTTAATATACAATTCAGACGATTGGCGTAATTATTGAGCGGCTTATGCTCTAAATCAATAATACGACTTCTAATTATCGTGGATACATCTTTGTTTACGACCCTGAAATAGCACTCAAGATGCACCACGCAATCTAATCACTGCAATATTTTGGTAAAGTCAGCTCACACAATGTGACAGATCGGCGATCGCTTGCATCCTTCGGACGACGCAGAGAGAGAGAGCGAGAGAGAGACTCACTGGGAGAGAGCGAGGGAGATGGTGTGGAAGTGAGACAAGATTATGGGCCGGTCTACACGGCGAGCACATGACGTGGCGCGGCGGGCGTTACAAGTTAGTTTTCAGTGCCGACTTTTGACTTTACGTGGTACTGGGACTGCTGGCCCCGGAACTTAAAAAGTAGCGCAAATATCACGCTAACGCTACAAAAATTGTAGCATGCTACCGCTACAATATGCCCCCTTAATAAAGTAGCGCGCTACTGGCTCCGCTACACGTAAAAGTAGCATGCTACATGTAGCGCGCTACTCCCCAAGACTGCTTATAGGCGTGTCCCTTTAAAGCCCTACTTGCCCCTTTTAAGGTACGCATAACAAAATTCAGGCACCTAAACCCTTTCTTGGAAACTTCTTTTACATGCTCCACCCAACTAAGCTTGCTCTGCAACCATACTCCCAGGTATTTTATTCTCTCCAGTCTCCACCCTCTCCAGCATTTTCCCCATAAACAAATACCCTGCACCCAAACCCACTTCCCCCCTCCTCCTCGTAAATCTAACCCATTTGTATTTTCCAATATTCAGGCTCATTTTATTATCAGTTACCCATTCCCCTAGTATACTCAGGTCATATAACAATTCATTTGAGTCCCCCTGGTTCCTTACAATCCTATAGATTACACAATCATCAGCGAACAGTCTAACTTTTCGCTCCCATTTTGTCCGCAATGTCATTAATGAAGATTGCAAACAACAATGGTCCCAATACGCTCCCCTGCGGCACCCCTGAGGTTACTTCCACCTCTTCCAATAACTCAACTCCAACCCTGACCCTCTGACTCCTATCTTTTAAGAAGCCTTTAACCCATCTGTTTACCCACTGATCCTCTATGACTTCCTCCAGTTTTCCTATCAACCTATCATGTGGAACCTTATCAAACGCCTTTTCGAAATCAATGAAAACTGCATCCACAATCTCACCCTTGTCCAATGCCTGCTAGTTGTTCAGTTGTCCTCGCCCTCAAAAAGTATTCTAGCCTAGCTTAATCTGCTTACCTATCGAGCGTGTGCAGTAAAAAGATAACTCTCTTGCTTTCAATCGTTATATCTCGGCTGATTTTTACTATGCGCTCGTGTCGGTCATGTTTCGAGTCGAGTGCCGACGCATACTGAAGAAACAATGCAATCACTGGCGAGTTTGAATCCAAATTCTCAAGAACTTCTCGAGCTTTTCCTCCAACAACAGGTTTTTGTCTAGACCGTGGACCCCCTGTTGGTCGGTGTTGTCTGTCAAAATTAGAACGTCGACCATAACCTAAAAAAAATGTTATTTGTGTTAAATCGTGGGGTAGGGCTAGGCCTAGGGCCTACCTAGCCTTGACCTAACAACTACGCCTATAGAAAGGCATAGGCTAGACTACTTACTTTTCCCCTGTGACATTTTAATAATGATAATGATATTTATCAATGTACACCCTAGATCAATTTTCTCTCTTGACAAAAATAAGGTTTGACAGACTTTCCTAATGTCGACTGTCGAGTTCAGTCGAGTTTGTTTTGTTTAAGCTTCACGGCCCGCTAGATTATTTCAAAGTAGCAGCTGGCTAGTGACGTCAGAAGTTCAGAACTAACCATGAAAAGAAGAAATCTTACGTACCGCTTGTCGTTGACACTTCAATCAACGCTTCTTCAAATTAGATTTTAACAGCAAAAAGTTGCTTCAAGATAAAGGTTTAGTTCGTTCTAAAGGTTAGTGCAGGCGTTTCTACATGCGACAACATAGCTAAGCCGATGGCCTCGGCTAGGGCCTAGCAGGCTAGCCGTAGGGCCTAGGGTAGGGTAGGCCCTAGGGCCCAGGCCCATTTCATTTCATTTCATTTTCAATAGATCAATTTTCGGGTTAATATTCGGCTGTGAATGCTGAAATTTAGCCAAGCACTTCATTCTTTCTCCCTAGTTTCGCATTGAAAAGAACTAAGTAAGATCATTTCGCCTGTTGACGAGCGCCAAGCCAACCATTTTCGTGGTAAAAAAAAGTCAAAATGTTAAACTCAAAATCATAAAAAAAAAATACTTAACCATTGACTTTTTGGAGTTCTCATAATGAACCAAATTCAATATCAAGGTACCTTCTCGTGGTTTGGCCCGTGATTACGGGAGTTTTTCTCCCTGAAACTAATGGCGAACTCTGGGTCGTCGTCGGGGAACTTTCCACTTCCCTTTGACTACCTCCTCGACGGCGACGACAATGACAACACGGACGGATGATGACACAGACGGAGACGACCACGACGTGGGGGAACCCCTGCCCTCCCCATATGCTTGTGGCTGGTTCTGACCAGCACAGGCCTGTCCACCCCTTGTCCCCCCGCGTCATCCTTTACGTCCCTCCCTTCGTCTCGATTAGCCAAGTTGCATAAATATGAGACGTTAAGCAATATCCAATCAATCAATCAATGATTTTGAGTTTAAAATTTTGACTTTTTTTACCTCGAAAATGGTTGGCTTGGCGCTCGTCAACAGGCAAAATGATCTTACTTCTTTTCAATGCGAAACTAGGGAGAAAGAATGAAATGCTTGGCTAAACTTCTATATGTCACAGCATTCACAGCCGAAGACTTTTGAAGGAGGGCTTGGCTGCCGTTTTTTGTTTTTTACAATTTTTTTGTATTTGGGGGGTTTAGACCTACGGTAGATGCTAAATAGGTAGCCTACTAACTGAACTGGGGGCCTCTAGCAGTGGTTAATTATGGGGCGGACGCGTCCAGCCGTCCACCCACTTTTTTCGTGGGCGGTTGTGTCCCTACATAGGCTACTTGTTGAAATTTTATTGTTATATAGGAAAACGCTTAAGTCCCGCCGCGTTGTTGGATGAGCGTAATTGGTGCATTGAGCTGCCATGTGTTACGCGGATTTTCTGTTGTTCTGTGAAAAAATCATTACTTAGGGGTAGTCGAAGATTTTTTTTAAAATTAAATTAAATTAAATTAAAAAATAACTTAATTTCTTTAATTAATCGTAATTTTTAAAAAAGAAAAAAATCGTAAAATTGCAATTTTCATAAGAAATAAATATTCGATTGCGCTCAAATTTCCACGAATATCTTTATTCATGAAATTAAGGTTCTGTGAAAAAATCATTACAATCGGTTAAAGCATGTAGGTGTTATAAGTCGAAGAAAGTTTTTAAAAATCGAAAAAAATCGTAAAATTGCGTTTTTTATGAGAAAAAATTTCCCGATTGCGCTCAAAAACGTGGCAGTTCTAAGTTCAGAGATTTCGAAGGCCTCCATGAAATTTCATCGCAATCGGAGTATCGGTTTAGCCGGAATCGTGCGGACAAACAGACAAAAATACAGCTAAAGAAAGAAAGAAAAAAAAACATTCCGGATTTTTTTCTCCAGTGTAGTGAAATGGAATCTTCGCTTCGCTCGCTATGCTCATCCAATAAATAAATAAATTTGTATTTAGAGTCTACCCACTCAGTCATAGGCCCTAACTGATTTTCAGTGGGGGACATTTTATACAACTAGGAAAACGCTTAAGTCCCGCCGCGTTGTTGGATGAGCGTAATTGGTGAATTGAGCTGCCATGTGTTTTGCGGATTTTCTGTTGTTCTGTGAAAAAATCAGAACTTTGTTGAATTTTTTTTAAAATTAAATCAAATTAAATAAAAAATTAACTTTTTTTTTTTAATTAATCGTAATTTTAAAAAAGGAAAAAATCGTAATATTGAAATTTTCATAAGAAATAATTATTCGATTACGCACAAATTTTACACGAATATATTAATTCTTAAAATTAAGGTTCTGTGAAAAAATCATTATAATCGGATAAAGCATGTAGGTGTTATAAGCAGAAGAAATTAAAAAAATCGTAAAATTGCGATTTTCATGAGAAATAATTATTTGATTACGCTCAAATTTCACACGAATATATCAATTCATAAAATTAAAGTTCTGTGAAAAAATCATTACAATCGGATAAAGCATGTAGGAGTTATAAGTCGAAGAAATTTTTTAAAAATCGAAAAAAATCGTAAAATTGCGATTTTCATGAGAAATAATTTTTCGATTGCGCTCAAAAACGTGGCAGTTCTTAGTTCAGAGATTTCGAAGGCCTCCATAAAATTTCATCGCAATCGGAGTATCGGTTTAGCCGGAATCGTGTTAACAGACAGACAAAAATACAGAAAGAAAAAAAAAAAAAAATCCAGATTTTTTTCTCCAGTGTAGTGAAATGGAATCTTCGCTTCGCTCGCTACGCTCATCCAATTATTGTAATGTTGTGTGGCTCGTTGGTCTTGTTGTTAGCGTCTCTGCATCCAATACAGACGGTCCAGGGTTCGATTCCCGCACATAGGCCCCTAATAAATTTAAAGTTGTTCTGAATCGGCCTTGTTGATTCTGGCGTTGATCCGCGGGTGTTTGCACTGTCCATACTCCATACCACTGATTGCTATATTTCCTACTAGGAAAACGCTTAAGTCCCGCCGCGTTGTTGGATGAGCGTAATTGGTGCACTAAGTTGCCATGTGTTACGCGGATTTTTACTGTATTTCTGTGAAAAAATCATTAATTAGTCGATGATTTTTTTTAAATAAATGAAATTAAATAAAAAATTAACTTTATTTTTTTAATTAATCGTAATTTTTAAAAAAGAAAAAAATCGTAAAAATGAAATTTTCATAAGAAATAGTTATTCGATTGCGCTCAAATTTTACACAAATATATTAATTCATAAAATTAAGGTTCTGTGAAAAAATCATTACAATAGGATAAAGCATGTAGGTGTTATAAGTCAAAGAATTGTTTTAAAAATGAAAAAAAAACGTAAAATTTTGATTTTCATGAGAAATAATTTTTCGATTACGCTCAAATTTCACACGAATATCTTAATTCATAAAATAAAGGTTCTGTGAAAAAATCATTACAATCGGATAAAGCATGTAGGAGTTATAAGTCGAAGAAATGTTTTAAAATTCGATAAAAATCGTAAAATTGCGTTTTTATGAGAAAAAATTTCCCGATTGCGCTAAAAAACGTGGCAGTTAAAAAAAGTGCGTAAATATCGACGATAATCGTCCGGCTGGCTGGTTTGGGGGGGGGGGGGTAGTGGATTCTGCCAGAGAGGAATAAGAGCCTACAGAGAAAACGGTACATCTTAGAACTATCAAATTTGGACCACACTTAGATGTACCTCAGACTCACAAACTTCCGCCGAGAGACAAGCAATATTCCACCCCCAACACCCCCTAAATCATCCCCTAAAATTAAAATAATTCATAGCTCTAACCCAAAATTGAATTTTTAGTCAAATTAGTTATTAAAATTATGTTCTTTTGTGTTTTAACCCAATCGGTCTATTCTCATTAAACCACATTTTGTCAACCCCCATCCCTAATAGTTTATATTATTTTTACCTTGATTTCCAGCATTCACCACGAAGGCACCTAATGAGTTATCATCATGAAATTTGACATAATGGTACATAATAATATGAAAAATAATCCGCCGAGAGGCAATTAAGCGATATTCCACCCCCAACACCCCCTAAAACTGGAATAATTCATAGCTCTAATCTAAAATTGATGATATGGAAAGCTTATTGACCCGGAACGAAATAGAATACGAACACACACTAAAAAACAATTAACCAAGGTCACTTACATAAAAACAATTGCGAATTTTCGAGTAACACTTCCTTACTCTTCCTCAAGCAGAGGCTAACTGACGTCCGTGCGCTCTTCTCTCTTCGGGCTGGCGGGCAGGTTTAATGTTGACAGGGAGGGGGTGGCTGCGCGCTCTGTTGACGTCTGGTCGAATTATCGGGATCCACATGGGGTGGAAATCAAACGACGGCTGGCTGACAGGGGGGGTGTGGCTGCATGCCATCACAGCAGCCTCCTTTATTTTCCTCTTGAAGACGTCTTCTTCTGATAGAAGGGCCGATGTGTTGTTCCACATGATCATGTGTGAAGTTTCCTCCACGTGGTTTGCGATAAGGGAATTCTGTGCATTGGAGGTTACGTTGCGTTGGTGCTCTGTCAAACGAACGTTGAGGGGGCGTTTGGTTTCACCAATGTAAGTCCTGTCACAATCGCACGGGATTTCGTAAACAACGTTACGGGCTTGCTGGTCGGTATTATAGGGTTTGGTCTTACACAGTTGTTTACGAAGAGTGTTGGAGGATTTAAACACTGTCCGAACGTTGAACCTATTAGCAATGCGCCGGAATTTCTCCGAGAATCCGGGAATGTAATTAACAGCTATGGTTTTATAGGGCTTAGTAGTGTCACTTCCGGGTTTGTTTTCTTCGCGAGGGTCTTTAGCTAGAATAGCTTGAACAAGCTCAGGAGGGTAGTCATTGGCTGCAAAGGTAGAGAGGAGAACCGATTTCTCGGTCTGCAACTCGGTGTGGTTAGAACAATGTGTGTAAGCCCTCTTTGCCAGACACGAGACCACACCCCTTTTCACGTGAAGTGGGTGATTGGAGTCAAACCGGATGTAAGAAGACGAGTTGGTGGGTTTTCTGTACACCGTGGTCTTGAGTTTGACTGTGTTGTCGGGGGCGGTTACTTTGGATAATAACACATCCAGGAAGGGCAGGGACCCACAGGCTTCAGTTTCAACTGTGAACTTGTTGAAACTGAAGCCTGTGGGTCCCTGCCCTTCCTGGATGTGTTATTATCCAAAGTAACCGCCCCCGACAACACAGTCAAACTCAAGACCACGGTGTACAGAAAACCCACCAACTCGTCTTCTTACATCCGGTTTGACTCCAATCACCCACTTCACGTGAAAAGGGGTGTGGTCTCGTGTCTGGCAAAGAGGGCTTACACACATTGTTCTAACCACACCGAGTTGCAGACCGAGAAATCGGTTCTCCTCTCTACCTTTGCAGCCAATGACTACCCTCCTGAGCTTGTTCAAGCTATTCTAGCTAAAGACCCTCGCGAAGAAAACAAACCCGGAAGTGACACTACTAAGCCCTATAAAACCATAGCTGTTAATTACATTCCCGGATTCTCGGAGAAATTCCGGCGCATTGCTAATAGGTTCAACGTTCGGACAGTGTTTAAATCCTCCAACACTCTTCGTAAACAACTGTGTAAGACCAAACCCTATAATACCGACCAGCAAGCCCGTAACGTTGTTTACGAAATCCCGTGCGATTGTGACAGGACTTACATTGGTGAAACCAAACGCCCCCTCAACGTTCGTTTGACAGAGCACCAACGCAACGTAACCTCCAATGCACAGAATTCCCTTATCGCAAACCACGTGGAGGAAACTTCACACATGATCATGTGGAACAACACATCGGCCCTTCTATCAGAAGAAGACGTCTTCAAGAGGAAAATAAAGGAGGCTGCTGTGATGGCATGCAGCCACACCCCCCCTGTCAGCCAGCCGTCGTTTGATTTCCACCCCATGTGGATCCCGATAATTCGACCAGACGTCAACAGAGCGCGCAGCCACCCCCTCCCTGTCAACATTAAACCTGCCCGCCAGCCCGAAGAGAGAAGAGCGCACGGACGTCAGTTAGCCTCTGCTTGAGGAAGAGTAAGGAAGTGTTACTCGAAAATTCGCAATTGTTTTTATGTAAGTGACCTTGGTTAATTGTTTTTTAGTGTGTGTTCGTATTCTAAAATTGATGTTTTATTCAAACTAGTTATTAAAATTATGTTTTAATGTGTTTTAACCCAATCGGCCTATTATCATTTCCTAAACCACATTTTTTCAACCCCCATCCCTTATAGTTTATATTATTTTAACCTTGATTTCCCAGGGCTCGCCATTAGTTTCAGGGAGTGAAACTCCCCTATTCACGGGCCAAACCGCGAGAAGGTGTCGAGTTGGAATTTGAAGCTCTGGGTCGTCGTCGGGGAACCCCTTCCCTTTGACTACCTCCCCGACGGCGACGACAAAGACAACACGGACGGATGATGACACAGACGGAGACGACTACGACGTGGGGGAACCCCTGCCCTCCCCATATGCTTGTGGCTGGTTCTGACCAGCACAGGCCTGTCCACCCCTTGTCCCCCCGCGTCATCCCTTACGTCCCTCCCTTCGTCTCGATTAGCCAAGTTGCATAAATATGAGACGTAAAGCAATATCCAAAAAAAAAAAAAAACTTGATTTCCAGCATTCACCATGAAGGCACCTAATGAGTTATCAGCATGAAATTTGGCATGATGGAACATACTAATATGAAAAATCATTCGCCGAGAGGCAAGCGATATTCCACCCCCAACACCCCCTAAATCATCCCCTAAAATTGGAATAATTGATAACTCTAAACCAAAATTGAATTTTTATTCAAGTTATTAAATTATGTTTTAATGTGCTTTAACCCAATCGGCCTATTCTCATTTCCTATATCACATTTTTTCAACCCCCATCCCTACTAGTTTATATTATTTTTACCTTGATTTCCAGCATTCACCATGAAGGCACCTAATGAGTTATCAGCATGAAATTTGGCATGATGCTACATACTAATATGAAAAATCATTCGCCGAGAGGCAAGCGATATTCCACCCCTATAATAATCCCCTAAAATTGGAATAATTCATAGCTCTAACCTAAAATTGAATTTTTATTTAAATTAGTTATTAAAATTATGTTTTAATTGTGTTTTAACCCAATCGGCATATTTTCATTAAAAAACCACATTTTGTCAACCCCATCCCTAATAGTTTATATTTTTTTTATCTTGATTTCCAGCATTCACCACGAAGGTACCTAATGACTAATGAGTTATAATCATGAAATTTGTCATTATGGTACATAATAGGTAATATGAAAAATAATCCGCCGAGAGGCAAGCGATATTCCACCCTCAACACCCCCTTAAAGGAATTATCTCATCATGGTTGCACTTCATAGCATATCTTTATCCATTCAATTTCACGGAAATAGATCTTAGATGCAGCTTGATCGGACATCTGGTTGCTAAGTAAATTGAGTTTTAAAATATCACTGCACGAAAACTAGTGGCCTAAAAATGACGTCACTGTAGGCCTACGGCCACTCATCGAGTCGACCCGAGCGTGTAGCCGGCTCGCGTTTCGAAGTGCTCGGTTTTCAAGACCCAATCAGTCGATTACTCGCAGCTGTGCGTTTCGTTTGTAGAGCACCAATTATGATAAAGATGATGATGATGAATTATTATCAATTATGATGATTATTGATTATGATCAAGTATAGCGAGTATACCACGTGCTTCCATTCCTTCGTATGGATAGTGAACTCGCTTTGGAAGGTACTTGAGTCTTTCATTGTGGTAAGATTCTAGGGCACCTGTGTAAAACATGTTATTTTGTATGTCAAATTCACATTACATTATCATCTAGGTACCAAATATGAAACATTTATTGCAAAATACGTTTTAGCAGTACGTTCATGCAGCAATATAATATTCATCTTGTGAATGTGTGATGTGTGTGTGTGTGTGTGGTGCGTGCGTGGTGTTTGGGGGGGGGGGGGGGGGGCTGGCATCTCAACCTATCGTCATCTGTGTTTTCTTTATTAGAAATGATCTGTATTTGTTTGAATACGAGTGCGTTGGTAAGTGCGTAGAAGTATCCTCAAGTATCGCATAACTTATCACGTATACAACACAGATTGCGCGCTGGGTGTTTACGACCGCTCAGATAAATGTGAGTGCATGCGTGTGTCATGTACAGTCGTGTTAGGAAGGTTCTTTTCCTAATGTGATTGTCTGCTAGATGGTTTGGGGCTTAAGTTGAGTTGAACCTCGCGCACAACGCTCTTCTATAAAGAATGACTGTTTATTATCATTGATTTTGAATGATTCTACATATGATGGTTATTGCATATACATGCATAAGCTCACAATATTAGGACAAAATGTGCACGGAAAAATATGAAATAAATATTTTTTATGAAAAACAAAGACATGTATGACAATAGTTGCTGGTATGCTTATGGTAACTTATCACAGTTTGGAAACCGATGAAATGATAGCTGTTTGTGTAATTTATTTTCTATTATTACATTTATATTCACATGCACTTGATCACCATTTTATATTTAGACTAACATACACTATTATAATATAGAATCGATATTATTTCACTATTACTTCAGCTGATGCACATTCTTTCACCGCACTGTTGAATGATGAAACTATACTGCAATGTTATCTCTTTATGCGGGGCGGGGGACCGAGCGCGCATACGAAGCTCAAGTCAGCCAGCGAGCCGGGCGTACAATGACGTCAGTCCACGTTCAGCCGGAAAACCACTAAAATCGCTGTCAAGCGAAGCAGAATTTTTTGGTATTTTTTCCCTTTTAACCAACGTTCTAAAACATTAACACCTTTAACATATTAAAAGTTTTTCCAAGTTGATATACCGACTTTAAATTGGAATAATTCATAGCTCTAATCTAAAATTGATGTTTTATTCAAATTAGGTGGTTATTAAAATTATGTTTTAATGTGTTTTAATCCAATCGGCCTATTCTCATTTCCTAAACCACATTTTTTCAACCCCCATCCCTTATAGTTTATATTATTTTTACCTTGATTTTCAGCATTCACCATGAAGGCACCTAATGAGTTATCAGCATGGAATTTGGCATGATGTTACATACTAATATGAAAAATAATTCATCACGATGCAAGCGATATTCCACCCCCAACATCCCCTAAATCATCCCCTAAAATTAGAATAAATTCATAGCTCTAACCCAAAATTGTATTTTTATTCAAAATAGTAAATTATGTTTTAATGTGTTTTAACCCAATAAGCCTATTCTCATTTCCTAAACACACTTTTTCAACCCCCATCCCTAATAGTTTATATTATTTTTACCTTGATTTCCAGCATTCACCATAAAGGTACCGAATGAGTTATCAGCATGAAATTTGGCATGGTGGTACATAATAATCCGCCAGGAGACAAGCGATATTTCACCCCCACTGTTCCCTACCACTCTTTACTTTGGGAAAAACGTTATGTTGTATTTATTACAATTTTTAATATTTTAATTGCTGATTAAAATTATGCGTCAATGTGTTATAGTCCGGTCAACAAATCATTCACACAAAAACCCAAGACGACATTAACCATATTAAATTTAATAAAAACATTGAATATTGCCAACTAGGCCTACAGATTGAAAACAAAAAAAAGATGGTAGCTTTTGTTTCTAAACAATCTGTTTTAAAGGCACTGTATCCACTTTTTCACGTATTTCACATATTTCAAGCTTTGCTATGAAACAAACAACAAAAAGATGTGATATCCCCCCAAAATACAAAAATTTGTAAAAAACGGCAGCCAAGCTCTCCTTCCAAAGTCTTCGGCTGTGAATGCTGTGAGATATAGAAGTTGAGCCAAGCATTTCATTCTTTCTCCCTAGTTTCGCATTGAAAAGAAGTAAGATCATTTCGCCTGTTGACGAGCGCCAAGCCAACCATTTTTGTGGTAAAAAAAGTTAAAATTTTAAACTCAAAATCATAAAAAAATTACTTGGCTATTGATTTTGGTACGAGGACTCTAAAAAGTCAATGGCCAAGTAATTTTTTTATGATTTTGAGTTTAAAATTTTAACTTTTTTACCACGAAAATGGTTGGCTTGGCGCTCGTCAACAGGCGAAATGATCTTACTTCTTTTCAATGCGAAACTAGGGAGAAAGAATGAAATGCTTGGCTCAACTTATATATCTCACAGCATTCACAGCCGAAGACTTTGGAAGGAGAGCTTGGCTGTCGTTTTTTTTAAAATGTTTTGTATTTTGGGGGTTCTTTCTACAGTTCAGCTATTGGCAGAACTGGAACTTTACTCCAGCACACCCGTAGGCCTATTAGTTTTGCAAGGCCGGCCCCCCACCTTTCTCCAGACAAATGTCAATTCCTGGATACACTACTACTTGCAATGTTGTTGTTTTTTAAATTAGGGTATTATAAAATAAACTCATAATGTTTTTCTTTAGCCTAATTATTCATAATAATATTAGGCCTATGTTAAAATACAATATATTATCGTATATTTTAACGTGCCAAAATCGTCTATAAAGTACCAAACGAAAAAATACAACTTGCGAGGCTCGCTCACCCCCCTTCTCCCCACCCCTAAATAAGGAAAATGTTGTTACTTGTTTTGTCTTGCACCTCCCCTGGAAAATACCCTGTCGGCACATGATCAATACTTAATTAGGCAGTTCAGGCTTGTTTGAGTAGTTCTGAAAATTTTGAAGTGGCACAATACTATTGTAAACTGACAATAGGGGCCTATGTGGATTTCACAGTTTTATAAATTATCGACCAAAGCACGCTAGAAACAAGTTGCCTAGGCTACCACTATTTGGAATGTTCAAAATCCAAAAATTTCTGAGGCTATGCAAATGTGCCCCACACCCGCTCTAGGTGGGATCCCCCATTGTGCCTGGATACATTACTTTTCCTGAAACTATGTTTAATGGAAGTTCTAAACATTTCTTAATAATATAGACCGAGCGTCCGCCCACTTATTATTCTAGAAATTAACCACTGGCCTCTAGCCTATATTTTTGTGAGAGAAGCCTCTGGCTTAACATTCCCCCTTTTCCTTGCTCAAGAAATAAAGACATCATTCTTCTTCTTCTTCTTCTTCTTCTTAATAATAATTTTTGCCTTTTGAGGCTTTAATTAACGTAGGTAGGCCTTTTTGCCAACCTGTCCAGTGTCTACTCTCGCCCTCCAACTTTCAAGTAACCATGCGAGGGGTTGACCTTGACACAGACCTAGTGAATTATATTATGTTAAGTACCGGTTTGGCGGTAATGTTGAACAGTGTGAACCAAGTAGCAATTTGTTTGGGCTCAATGCTCTCATCGGACACCTCAGCAGACCTCCGCATTCAGGAGTCTTTTGCCTCCCACGAGTTTGTTTGTCCCAACTCCCGACCCTTGCCCCTCCCCGAGGAAAGATGCAAAGTTAGACCCCAATGTACAAGTGTTCAATTAGCCCTCATTAGATTTAGTATCTGCCTTTATGTTGCATTGATGGTGTATTCTTATTTCAGCATTTGTCAGGAGAAATGAGTGATGATGAGGGTAAATCTGCTGCTGAAGAGAAGCCTTTCCATGTCGATCGTGCCAAGACGGGCAGATCAAGCTGTAAGAAATGTAAATTAAAAATCGACGCAAACTCGCTAAGACTGGCCAAGCTAGCTACAAATCCTTTTGGCTCTGGAAAAGTGAAGATGTGGCACCATGTAACTTGTATGTTTGAGGTATTCAAGAAGCAACGAGCCACCACTGCTCGGATCAACTCTCCTGACGACATCGGGAACTGGAAGAACATGGGGACTGAAGACCAAGAAGAAATATTGGCATTATTGCCAAAGGAATCCAGTGCTAGTCCTTCAAAAGTTGCTGTTAAGCAACCTGCAAAAACCCCTGTAAAGAAGCAAAAGAAATTGACGGAAGACTCTCCTAGTTCAAACAAAAAAATTACTCAACACTCACCTAGTTCACAGAAAAAAGAAATAAAAGATGTTAATAAACAAAATGAAAGTGACAAATCCCACAAGGACAATTCATTCCGGGAGTTCCGCCGCCTGTGCGCAGACATATCCAACGAGCCGAGTTACACGGGAAAGACGGCACTGGTCAAGAAACTATTTACCTCCGGCTCCGATCTAACCGGCTTCAAGGGTGACCTGCTGATGTGGTGTCGTCTGTTGCTGCCTGGTGCCGTCAAGCGCGTGTACAACCTGCAGAGCAAACAGCTGGTGAAGCTCTTCAGCAGGATACTCCGCACCGACCACGACGAGATGCTCAACGACCTTGACCAGGGGGACGTCGCAGAAACCGTCAGGGTCTACTTCGAGAAGAGCCGCCATCTGAAGCCGTCCAAGAAGAGCTTGATCACGTTGGCGGAAGTCGACGAGTTTCTTAACCAACTCTCTGAGATGACTAAAGAAGATGAACAGATGGCTCATTTTGAGAAAGTAGCGAAAGTGTGTTCCTCGAACGACCTGAAAATGATTATTCGTCTGGTGAAGCACGACCTGCGAATTAACGCCGGACCGAAACACATTCTGGAAGCGGTTCATCAAGATGCGTACACGGCTTTCCAGGCTTCTCGAGATATCAGCGCCATTCTCTCTCGTGTGAGTGGCCAGTCATCGGGACCTCTGGACCAGATGAAAATCACAGTTGCGCTCATGACGCCTATACAACCGATGCTGGCAGAACCTTGTAAGACTATCGAGTATGCAATGAAGAAGTGTCCTAACGGAATGTATTCAGAAATCAAGTACGACGGGGAAAGAGTTCAGGTGCATAAGCAGGGCACTGATTTCAAATACTATTCACGGTCCCTCAAGCCCGTCATGCAGCACAAGGTGTCACATTTCAAGGAATTCATTCCACAGGCATTTCCTCACGGGGAAGATTTGATATTGGACGCGGAAATATTGTTGATTGACACAACGACGGGGAAACCGTTACCTTTCGGTACGCTCGGCATACACAAGAAGACGGCGTTCAAGGAAGCAAACGTGTGCCTCTTTGTGTTTGACTGCATGTATTACAACGGAAAGCTGCTGATGGACAGGCCGGTACAGGAGCGACGCCGGATCCTGGAGAAGAACATGAAAGAGATCCAAAACCGGATCATGTTCTCGGAAATGAAAAAGATTGAAACGTCAAAGGAGCTTGAAGCGATGATTACAGAAGTTTTTCAGCAGGGACTGGAGGGGTTGGTGCTGAAAGACGTACTGAGCACCTATGAGCCGGGCAAGAGACACTGGCTCAAGGTCAAGAAAGACTACTTGTTTGGGGGCGCAATGGCCGACAGCGTCGACATGGTCGTGTTGGGGGCTTGGTACGGCACGGGGGCCAAGGGTGGGATGATGTCGTCCTTCCTGATGGGTGTGCGCGACGCGCCCGGCAACAAGTGGTGCACGGTGACCAAGGTGCACGGGGGCCACGACGACGCGACGCTCCAGGCCCTACAGACCCAGCTGGACATGGTGAAGATCAGCAAGGACGAGGCCCTCCGGCCCGACTGGCTCGACGCCACCAAGACCATGGTGCCCGACTTTGTGGCCCGAGACCCCACCCGCATGCCCGTCTGGGAGATCACCGGTGCCGAGTTCACGCAGCACAACGTTCACACCGCTCACGGCATCTCCATACGCTTTCCGCGCGTCACCAAGATACGAGGCGACAAGGACTGGCGCACCGCGACCTCGCTGCAAGAGCTAGATGAGCTATACAAGAAATCCAAAGAGAACGCAGATTTCGCGCTGCCTGATAGTTCGAATAAGCCTTCGAGCGAGGAGAAGAAGAGTCCAACCTCTGCCAAAACAACGCCAGTGAAAAATGTCAAGGCCAGAGAGCGTGGAGCAGTGCAACAAAAGTTGACTTTTGAAAGCCCGGGTAGAAAAACTTCTAGTGACAAGCATAAGAAACATCGAAATGGGGACAAAAGTCCGGAATGCGACGGAAGTGATGATGAAGTTCCTTCGAAGAAACGGAAAGTCATTGAGGCTCCAGAAAACCCGCTACCCAATGTGTTTGCAGATGTAAAACTCTGGCTTCCAGTGAAATCCAAAGATCGGAAAAGTCTTGAAAGATACTTTGTCGCATACGGTGGAACTTTGTTGACTCCCTCTGACGTTGGAAAATCAACGCACATAATTTACATTGACAATGTTTGCGAAACACTGGCTTGGCCAAAGCTGGCAAATCATATTGACATTGGATGGCTATGGGATTCAATAAAATTACAAAATTTGCAGGCGGTAAAGTTATACCTTGTTGGTGGCAGCGTAAAGTAACTGTTCGGATGTGTTCTTACATCAAAACCCTGACACTGGGAATTTCAGTTTATTGGTATTTCTGCCTACTATTTAGGTTTAACATAATTACTATGGTGACACTGACATAAATACCTAGGTAGCCTATTAAAAGTGGGAAGTATAGTTAATTTATTAATTTGTAGTTACGTAATTGGCACATTTTGTATTTTGTTTTCAATTGGAATCGTCCTAATTTTTAATAATTGCATATTATATAGTAATCATTGATACAAGGATGTATATATAAAAATAAGATATATTGATTGAAGAATAATATTTCAATGTGAATATTTATGCCTATGTAGAGTTTCACCAAATACTGTACCATTCTCAAGAATACACCAAACTTCCTGTTTTCCCTATAAGGAATGCAGCGACTATGATGCACTGCCTCGTAGATAATGTATCTCCTCCAAACTTGTGATGAAAAGAAAGAAGTAAATTCTGTGTGCAAACTACACTCGTGAAATGGTTCTTTTTGTGTGTACGTACTGATGGTTTCTTCACAATTTTAAGTTAGTTAACCCGGCCTTACTTGTCAAAATTGCAAAGAATTGAATTATTCTTTCGAAAGACTTTGCACTAACAATATCTGAGAGAACTGTTCTTAATTTACTTAATATGATACTACCTAAACACTGTGAGTTAGTAGTTGAACCTTGTTTACTTAATATGATACTACCTAAACACTGTGAGTTAGTAGTTGAACCTTGTTTACTTAATATGATACTACCTAAACACTGTGAGTTAGTAGTTGAACCTTGTTTACTTAATATGATACTACCTAAACACTGTGAGTTAGTAGTTGAACCTTGTTTATATTAGCACTGGTATTATATTTTTAGCAGTGTCTCCACAATGAAATGCACTTTCATTACCACAGCTAGTGGTGCTATACTGACGTGTTTATTGTTATTGAAATGTCAACTGTGACTGAAAGTGTATGTAATTAACATACTTTTTGGCTTTACTCTTCCAATTTTTAAATTGTTATTTTGTAGTAATTTAGTAGCTAGATATCATACATTTTACAAAACAGAAATATTATGCACTGGCATGAACATTGGCAAGTGACATATTTGCTACTATTTACTATACTAGAAAAACGCTTAAGTCGTTGATGGATGAAAGATCGAGTATGTGTAATTTGGTTTAAAGTTAAAATGATAGGATTTTGTTTAAAAATGACAGACAGCTGATACAGGAGCAGAGAAAGTCTCACTTGAGTTGAGTGGTAACTGGTAACTAGTCAAACTTGAGACTAGCATTTATTTATGTTATGCTAAGCATCTATAAAACACTCAAGGCATTCTAATGAAAATAATATTTGATTTTACGTTAAAAATCGTATGTGGTTCCTTTGCTTTATATCAGTACTGGTATTTTCAGTATATGTACAACATATTAAGATTAGTAATCTCACTGCACTTGATGCTCTCAGCCTTATCAGAAGTAACTTGCAAGGTAGCAAGTAGTTTTATTTATTTAATAGTGCCTTACTTCTTGTACAATTTTACTTAGTTTGGAATTTGTTTTTTCATTTAGACCAAAGCTTTAGCGAAAACTTACACTGTTAAAACAGTAAATTTGTATAAGGGCTGAATATTAGCATTGAGTAACAATGCCATTAGTTGCATGCACCTTAATGTTTGTAACCTGTTTTGATGTAAATGGTGAGTACTGCGTTGACTGTTTACACGCCGAGTACATTATATTTTGTTTTTTACAACAGTTATGTTTTATTATTTTATTACCTAATGTAATTCCAAACGCCTCCACTGCCCTCGTCAAAGTGATATTTACTACCTCCAATTGCTGCCAATCGTCTGGTTTTTGACCGGCACATCATTTTTCCCCCCTTGTCCGGATGCCGGTCAGACCCTTCGACCGGCAATAGTGTTGCCGGTGTTTACGTAAATTAGCCATAATACTAAAAATATTACTACATACATTAACAAATAACAAAAACAAATATTTAAAAACCAACCTACTCATCGCTTCGTTCCCAAGTCCCAACTAACGAGTCAACATTGCTCTTCTCCACTTCCCCATGACCTGACCGGCAAACCCCCACCCCCTCTATAGACCCTCTACCTAGCCGAACTCGACACGACAGTGATCGAGCCGAGCGAGGCCGAAGACTGCCACCAGTCCGCTGTCAATGCAGACACTCCAACGTGAACCCACTTCTTTTTGATGGTTTTCTAGTTTTGACTGCACAAAAACTACATTGTTTCGGTATTGCATTCAGCCCATTTTTTATTCTAAAACTCACTCAAAAAGCTGAATTTAAAAATTTTCAACTGCGGCGCTATTGTTGGCGGGCTCCGCTCCCGCAAACCCCCCGTGCTTGGTCCCTTTCCCACGAATTTACCTGGGGGGGAGGGTCGGTTTTTTACTAGTTGGAGTTGGCAACCCTACCAATGGTTTTCATGATAGATGTTAAATATAATTGGCTTTCATACCTTCAATCTGCGGTTGCTGTACTTTCTATGTAACAACTCCCTAGGTGCCTCTTCAAACCATCTCCAATTGCCACGCCACTGTCAAACAACGTATGGTCACAGTATAACAAAATATAACAAAGAATGACCCATTTTACTACCGTTGTACCATGGTATAAATCCATGGTTGAACGACTCTGCCGCTGCTTTCCTCGCCTAACCAAATTTTCGATAATTTCCCGCGTGTAAATTTGAAATGAAGCTGGCTGTGTGCGGCGTCGCCGAATTTTGTACTACAATAACTGAGAGGGCGGTGTTTTCCTAATTGTGAGTGATTTGTCAAGATAGACGTGGCTGGAAATTAAACATTGTAAATATTCTTAGTTCTGGATCTAGAAAATCGTTTTGCTGTGTTATTACAATTCTTGGAAGAAAGAGGAACAATTTGTAATTGCTTGACCCATTGCAATCGTTTAAACTCTGGTTCCAGCCGGTATTTTGTCAGTGTTTATGTATGTTGTGAGTGGGCGGTGTCAATAATTTGGGATGGGTCTGTGCAAATGTCCAAAGAGAAGAGTGACAAACCAATTCTGTTTTGAGCACCGTGTTAATGTATGCGAACATTGTATGGTAACAAATCATCCGAAGGTAGGCCCAGGTTAATATACCTAGC
The DNA here is from genome assembly GCA_024449915.1 of Sweltsa coloradensis. NCBI lineage: Eukaryota > Metazoa > Arthropoda > Insecta > Plecoptera > Chloroperlidae > Sweltsa > Sweltsa coloradensis. The sequence goes on along the minus strand of JAMZAV010001050.1, from coordinate 113,676 downwards.
GAAGACCCTAGTTAAAGTAAAGAGGCCTAGCCTACGCCCTAGCCTTGCCAACTTTGAGGTTAGAAGGGGTTGTAAACAAATCCTGAGGGTGGCCTGTAATCACACCTCCCCAGGCCTATAATGTAGACCTAGGGCCATCACGGGCTTTAAAAAGCTGGAGAAATATTTTAATTTCTCAACCCCCACATGCCCCAAGGGGCCCAGGCCTAGACTCTAGTATCAACACAATTAGTGCAATGGCAAGCTGGTTGCCCGGATTCTCTGCCAGGTTTGCATGATCAGGGTTTGGTCACAGGACTCTTTACATTGTGGTTCCAGCAGAACTAACACAGGCGGTGACCAAACGTCAATCGTTCTGCATTTTGGTGGGAAATTGTCACCCACCACAACAATAATTCACTGCTGAAAATCCTATTTTATCAACGTCCAGACAACTGTGACCAAACCCCGATCGTTCTGCACTCTGGTGGAAGATTAATTTGACCTTTGCTTGCCCTATGTTGCCAGTTGTGAATAATGCAGGCTATCATTTTTTCAGTGCATAGTCCAATCCTATCTTCAATGGCTCCAAGACAGTGACTACAATCCAATTTGTGAACTTTGCACAAAGGAGCTTGCGAACGAAGACTGTGTCCGACTCATTTGTTACCGTACGTAAGCTTAGACTGATAGTGTTATATTCGGTTCCTCTTGTCGGAGCTATTAATAGCCCGATGTTTTGTTTGCAGATGTTTACCACTGGTCTTGCATCGACCAGTTTGCTCGCGAGCTGCCTGCTACAACTGCTCCGGCGGGGTACACGTGCCCTTCGTGCAAAGTCGGACTATTCCCAGCAAGCAACCTGGTCTCCCCAGTTGCGGACGTCTTGCGAGAGAAGTTGGCAGGAGTTAACTGGGCTCGGGCCGGCCTAGGGTTGCCATTGGTAAACGGAAACCCTCAATCTTTACTTTTACACGGCTTTGCATCTCTAGGCTACTGTAGGCCTACTGTACTAACATTTACTTACTGGATGGTTACCTACTGTGAATGTAGCAACTACCTTGAAGTCTAGGCCTATTTAGCATAGCCTAGGTAGGTAGAATTAAATTTGTTTGGTTGATTGCCAGCTATGAGTTTGTAGGCATATAAGGTGGTGGTTAGACCTGTCCTGGAGTATGGGGCGGCGGCATGGGATCCGTAGAAGCTGGGGGTGGTTTTGGAGGTAGAGAAGGTTCAACGTAGGGCGGCAAGAAGGGTTACGGGGAAGATTAAGGCGTTGGCGGTGGGAGGAGGATGATAATGGGAACGTAGAGAGGGTATATGACAGTGTCACTGCAATGTTAGGAGAGTTGGGGTGGGAGTCATTAGAGGGAAGAAGAAGGGAGGTTAAGTTGTGCAATATGTACAGGGTGGCTAGGGGGTGGGGAGATATCTGCAATATGCTGCAGGAGGAGCTTTTCGGGGTAAGGGGGATCAATCCGGATCATTCATGGAAGTTCCAGCGGAAATTGGTAAGAACTAAGAACAGATCTGGGTCGGTATGGTTTCTTGGAAAGGACTGTTAGGGAGTGGAATGATTTGTCTGGGGATATTGTAGCTAGTGGGTCTTTGAGGGAATTTAGATCGTTTTTAGGGGAGGACAGAAATTAGGTCTGGGGGGAGTGAGTGGTTGCCACCGGGCGGAAGGGCCCATTTGTAACCGTTAAGAAATGTTAGGCCTATGTTAAGAGGTCACACTGGGGATCATACACCGGTAGTTGGGGTGACGTTTAGGCCTATCTATCTACTTTAAAGAAAGCATCATTCACAACTAGTTCTAAGGCGCAAGGTAGGCTAATACGTTGTGCTATGGGGTAAGTCTTAAGAATTGTGATCCATTTAAATCATCTAAGCCTACTTATTAGATGCTCACTCGAACATGGCTCAACGTCTCATTGGATTGTCAAGGTCCAATTAATAATGGCCAATGGGAAATACTGAACTCAATATTCTGTAACCGAGCAAAAGAGCTCTAAACTTGAATAAAACAATACAATACAATAAAAATTGGATTTTGGGCAATTGGTTAACAAGCTTCAATATAATGAGTAGAGATGTGCAAAAATGTTTTTTTTTTTAAAGTGAAAATTTGCGCCTTAAAAACAATCACGATTTGTCGCGATTTACCAAAAAACACAATTTTCTCATGCACAACTTAAAAAAAAAAAAAAAACTTAAAAAATCAAAGTTTCAGGATAATTTGATTGATTTTAACCCATCGGCGTTTTCGCCGGTCGAATCGACGGGCTGTTTAAAATGCGCGCCGACATACCTGGCCATCGGATCGACGGGCTGGAACAGCAAGGGAACAGCGCGCTACATTATCGGTCGTTGTATGAGAATGATTCGTCCAATCACCAAGAGATCGCGCTCGATGTACTCTACGCACTTCGCTGCATCCAACGATGTGTTTGGCTCGTCATTCGGTCAAGTTTTAGCCTGTCTATGCTTGAAAGAAAGATTATGTTTGCATTCGTGGGTGGTATGGCGGCTACAGCTTATTGCAATCTTTTGAAGGATATGACGAAGATGAGGGGTGTGATATTTTGATACCAAGAAAAATCAAAGGAAAGATCATACACCCTAGACATTAATTTAGGCTACATTTTAGTTTTTATTTCAAGTAAATCGGGTTATTTTTGTTGTAACAGTGAATTTTTTGCTGAGGTGCGCTCCGCAACCCCATTTCGTAAAAAATAAATGGAATTCAGGGGCCAGGCGGCGAGATTTTAAATAGAACGCCGATGGGTTAATGATTTAAAAGAAAAACAAGCTCATGAGAGTGAAGTTCAGAATCAGTTTTATTTTTCAGCTAAATTTCAGCCTTCAGTTTTCAAAGTTTCAGACAGTTTTTACCAGAATTAATTTCGTCTACCCAGCACCTCCACCAAATTTACGAAATTATGCATTTTTTTATGTACAGACAGAAATGTCTTTTGATATGGATATGAAGTATTTTGAGCTTACTCTCGTTCAAACGATTATTACGATCTCACAATCGCGTTGTATGACCCGGCACCTCCACCATATGTACCAGACAGTATTAAATTATTTTCGATTTCGACCCGGCACCTCCACCAAAACTTTGAATTTTTTTAAAATTTCGTGACCTAATTCGCATTTAAGGACATTTTTGCTAATTTTGCCACTAGTTCGCGGTATCAACTAAAATTTCGCGAAAATTCGCGAATTGGAAATCGGTACCATTCAATCACAATTCATGAGATTCATGTGCAAACTGAATTTGAAGGGATTATTGCAACTTTAAAAAAATTCGCAAATTTTGCTGTCACCATTTTTGCACATCTCTAATAATGAGTTACAAAGGCTTTCAAAGAACTGAGAATTAATTTCCTCCTTGTTCTTCTTATGGGATCTTGCCATTCAATGGTAGGCCTTACACCACATTTTAATTCATCAATAAACCTTTATGTAGCTTACAAGACTTGCTGCTAAAATATTTCCCCATTTCTTCCACCGTAGTTAAATGAAGATCGAGAACAAAAGGTATTTGGGGAAATACGGAAGCTGGTAACTAATGGCAACGATGGTAGTCCTAAACCGCATCACTTTGAAGATAAAGCGCCGCTGGCTTCAACAAATCTAGCAAATTCATCCAGCCAACGGCCGAGTGCCGGTACGCCTAAACGCTCCCAGGCTCCCAGTCCCCCTGCGTTCTCCCAGAACCACACGCTTCCCTCTCCGATGATACGAGACGGCAATCCGCACTCGATCGTTCACGTGGAGGACTCTATGTCGGCGTTCAGCCGGGCAGACAGTTTCCCGGGCTCAGGTGCGTAGGCCTATCTCAATCACAGCATTAATAGGTCACTGTCGATCACAGTAGGCCTATTACATTTTTAATCTTTATTTATTCTATTTTCTCAGATCCAAAAATACAAATTTTATGTTTTAGATTACAAGATTTGTAATTTCTCAATTTGCTTAGTCCGGAAACACTCCCGTAGGTGAAATTGTTAATATTTAATACGTACAATTCAGGAGTTTATTTAATTTTTTTGATTTTTAAAATTGTGAATTGTATTAAATATTAAGATTTGTAATAGTAGGCCCTAATACCTTTTTTTTCCTGTGCAGAGAGGGGCTTCTTCAGCCATTTTTCTTTCTTGCTATCCAGTATAAAACGGCTTCTTTCTCTGACCTGCTCATATCATTGGGCAGGGAGTTAAATGTCATTCTGAAGTGCGGCGCACCTGAAAAGGTGTGCTCTGTCTTGGGATTCAAAATTACATAATTTACAAGTGGCCGGTTCGGTGGCCATTTGCATCTGTTCAGATTGTGTTGCAGAACGTCATGGCCAGTTGCAAGTCGGAACAAATGTGCCCATGTGGCAGTTTTACGAGACCAGTTTTTGTCTGGACCTTTTTTTATCTCATCCCACCAAGATTTCATTATTGAAGCCTCTTCAGTGCAGTTTTCGAAGACCTTTTCTATGATCGAGAAGGGGGGGGGGGGCTTATCTGATACTTTGCATTGTATATTAAATATTAATATTAACAATAGGTTTGTTTGTTTGTCCTGTACCAGGTTCACATATGTACTCCTGGAATCATCCGGATATACGTCATAAAACGGAAATGGGACTGGGAGTAATAAGTACACGTTACTCTCAGTAGGACAAACAAACATACCTTTCCCCTTTTACCTTACCTTACCTGGGTAGACCTTGCCACTTTTACCCTTACCCTTTTACCCAGTTTTGACATTTGACGAGGCAACGAAGGCCTAGAGCCTATATACCACACGATGATGGGCTAATAGGCTTTGGGCCTAACTATATTTTTCAATATTTTGGCCTAGATAATAAATAGGTTTCTAGTACATTGTTGTGCATAATATTGCTAAACGTCTTTCAAGCAGACCTATCCTAGTTTTAGGTTATGTCGGCCCTAGGCTAAGGTTTTTGCTTAACGGTTGATTAATTGGCATTATCCTTTTTAAGAAAGGCCGTGAAGATTCATATACAGTAATCATTGGGAAAGATATTGCACGGCCCGGCTTTGTCCATTTTAACTTCTAGCTTCTTTCTTAGCTTCTCACTACACCAACCAGGCCACTACAAACTTTAAAAATGGCGCAATATTTTGTCGTTTTACACCCACTCCTGCTAAAGAAGCAAGTGTAAAATTCTTACTCCAGTCGCAGTAGTGGTAACTTACAACAGGACAAAAAAAACGTTTCTGGGTTGTGTTGTGACAGGTACATTTACACCAGGACAGAAAAACGGGTTTTCGTGACAAACTTGTACCTGGTGTAATTGAAACAGGACAAACAAACGAAGCTAATAGGCCTAACTAATATTACCTAGATCTAACAGCTAGAAAAAGCCAACATTAGTATTACACATTTTGGCATGTTTTGTTTTTGTACACCACACCATTGACCACAAGGAAATCAAGGAGTCTTAGTTGTATCTAGTTGTTGTAGTGTTAGTGTGTGCACCAGGAAGGAGTTCCTTCAAGATATAAGGAACTTGAATTGGATGATAAGTGAGTAATTGAGGCTATTTAAGTGTTACCCACTACCCAGGCTCGAGTTAAGTTCAGTTCTAACTTCTTATTCACATTTCCTATTGCACACGGCACCTCTAGAAGCCTATTCAATTTAGGGCTATAGATGTGTTTAATGTTACGTATACAGTATAATATAATATGTAGGCCTAATTAAATTTTGATGACCTTGAATTTCATCTGTTTTATTATGTTATTTTTTATTAATAATCAGACACTACACCATTTGTCTTTGTTAATTACTTTTACTTTTATTGCTTGTACTTGTACTTGTATATTGTATTCTGTGTCTGAAATAGATTCCTAACATTCCAGGCCAGGCTCCACGCCGTGTTTTCCAGGCACTAGACGAATCCAAAGACATTTCATTCGACCACGACGAGAACAAATACAAACGGAGATCGGCCATGGAATGGTTTTCAAGATGGTGGAAGTAAGTAGGCTTCTCTTATCGGTTGGGGTTACGTAGTTTGACGTGGTGACAGTACGTCTACTTCTTAAACATTACCAAGGTTCAGTAGCAGCCCTATGCAACTATTTTTTCAATCTAGTTTACAATTTAATCCACTTAGCATGTTATGAAGAGATTGTAGGTTGTGAATGCTGAGTGTTATAAATGTCCAACTATTTTTCGATTTGGTTAGTCAGGAAACACTCCCATTGGTGGAATTTGGGCTGGGGATCGAACCCAGGTCTCCCCCCTTAACGGATACTTTTAACCATTATACCACCGAAGCTTTACTATTGTTGGTCAAATGGTGCATTATAAATCTGAGTGAATGGAACAGTACTGCAGTAGCCCCTAGTTGGCTTGGCTGTGGTGGGAGTTGAACTCACAATCTGTCGAACCTAGAGTAGTCCCACGTGCTAGCACTGAGCCTCTTCTCACTCGCAAACTGAAGGTGGTTCTGCAAAGGATGGGGATACTGATTCACTATGCACATTGTAGGCCTATAATATGTAGGGACATCGATTATTCGATTCGACATCAATGTCGAAGTAAAATTGACTTTTGATTCAATATCGATTTGCAAAAAAAAAAATCAAAGGAAAGTCGATTTTCAAACCATGTTAAACCACTATTTTACTTTTTGCATTTTTACATCAGGCCTAGACCTACATATTTTTACACTAAAAAAGGGGGAAGGGGAAAAAAAAATTGATGTCGAAATTTTTTTGATGTCAATCTTTTTTCGATGTGATGTTGAAATTATTGGTTTGATTTTGATTATGAATTTATAATCGAATCCCAACCCCTTATAATATGTACAGAACTAAAATAGAGGTTTCACTCTTATCAAACTCGAGGTAGGAACTTGCTGCGTAGCTAGAATATTTCTTGTTTGTTTTAGATCAATATCTGGGCCTCCGGTCCGCGGGCGTCTCACCGGTGGACACTTGTACCGCCGGTACTGGATGGCGGCTATCCTCTTCATTGTCGGTCTCTTTACGTTAGTGGTCATTTTCTCCTGGCTCGGGCGAATGTCCACGGCAGACGATCCTAGTTTTGACCCCCTTCAAAATCCTAATATTCGCATTGCAAAACAGGGAGAGCAAATTATGTAAAATTAAAAATAGTAATACAGAGTTTTATATCTGGTGTAATATATATATTAAACATTGAGGGTTAGGCCTACCTACCGCTGAGTCTTGTTTGCCTGTGTTGTTCTTGAAAGCTATGACATTGAGTAAAATCAACACAATATTTTATAAATATAAACTCGAACATAATGTTAACTAAGGTCATACCTAAACTTGGACAGTTTTTAATAAGGTGCGTACAACGCGGTTAAACTTAAGTTTAAACGTTTGTTGAAGAGGCTAAGTAATAGTAACTTAATTAAATCTCTTGGTTTCTATTCATTTTCCGGCTTATTGATACTAGGCCCTACATAATAATGAAGTATATCTGTCATTAAGCCTCTTTAAACATCAAAATGCACATACTTTTACAGTAAAACACTATAAAAATACTTGGTTAATCAAACACGCATGTTAGAAAATATTATAAGCAATAGAATAACAAACCGATTTGTTATTTTGTGATTCCACAATTTGATTTGTTAGGATTCACCATGCCATTATAAAATATAATTGATAACAAATAAAATAAGTAATGTGATATATTTCAGTTCCTTTCCTTGGAGTTTGTTATGAATTAAATAAATATAAATAAATAAATAAATTGTATTTAGAGTCTACCCACTCAGTTATATAACTGATTTTCAGTGGGGGACTTTAAATCAAAGCGACCAAGCCAACCCTGTAGGCCCCGACGCAATCGACGAGTGAGCGATAACCAACCAAAGATCAATATTTTGAATAGGAAATATGGCAATCAGTGGTATGGACAGTGCAAATACCCGCGGGTCAACGCCAGAATCAACAAGGCCGATTCAGCACAACTCTGAATTTATTATGTGCTTCATTGCTAGGACGGCTCCAAAGTCACCGTTTACAAACTCCTAAGACAAGAACTGATGGACTTAAGTCCAAATCAGAAGTTAAATAACTTCTGACTTTAACGGGAATCGAACCCTAAACCTTCTGCATTGGAAGCAGATACGCTAACAACAAGACCAACGAGCTACCCAAAGTTGCTTTTTTTTATTAAAGAAGTGTGAAGCCGACAAAACTGGTGATGGCAGAGGAGGCCTTGGCATTAAAATAAATAACCACTATGTCTCTCTTGCACAATTTCAACAACTTCCCACGATATTATGTCCAGCAGACTTAAGTTCAGGGGTGATGATTCATATCAACGGCAGAATTGTGAGGAGGCTGGTGCAGATACTTATGTCAGTGTTTGAGTCGAGTTTGAGCTAATTGCACTTTTTCAAGGGTTGTTTTTTACCGTAGACTTTAAGAGGGAGGGATAGTAGCGAAATTAAAACCACGCGAAATTATAGTTTTTTCGTGATATCTCGAGAACGATGCAAAATATCTAAAAAGTGACAAAAACTGATTGCAGACAGCTCTGTGGTTTTGTCAAAACAATATAATGCAAGAAAAATATTCAAATATAATAATCGGTGTGGTTTGCAGGCTATAAGATATGCATTTAATTAATTAAATATATCAAATAAAAAACTTAATTACCATCACATTACAATATTTTTTCATACAGGCTATAGTTCTACCAAAACCACAGGGCTGTCTGCAATCAGTTCTCAGATATTTTGCTTCGTTCTCGAGATATCACGAAACAACTGTAATTTCGTGTGGTTTTAATTTCGCGACTATCCCTTCCTCTTAATGCCACAACTAAAACTAGTAACTATATGTTGTTATTCAATTATTGTACCTAATTGTTCCCTTTTTATTTCAACCTGTTGGTTCCTATATCAAGTAATTATGTAGTAATTGGCAATTGCACCAGTGTTTTTGGTTGTTATATTCTGTAGCATGACTACGGTTATTTATTTTCACTTGTTTTATATTCTAGCTCAACTCGACTGAAATGGAAAGCCGAGTATTCGCTCAAGTATAACCTTTTTATTGTTGACTGAATACTGGTCATGCATGTGACAAATCTGGTATTTGTAGCCTACATACTACTATAGTAATACAATACTACTACGTCATAATAAGTATCCGGCCTACATGGGAAAGGTGGCATTCATTGTCTGCACACGTTGTTTTGTGGACCAGCTAGAGATGTGTGTTTTCCGGAAAGATTCAAATTGGAAAGTTTCCGGGAAATTTTCTACAAAAAAATACATTTTCTATTATGTCTTTGATAGATAATTCATTAAAAAAATACAATTTATAATTTATTCATTTCATGCGTTTGGCAGCTTAGGCCTAATAGATTGATAAACTATGTAGGGCCTAACAGTCTCTTGTAGACTACGTACTAACACACATAACAAAAACTTGTAGAAATACAGCCAAACCTTACACACTCAAAAGGAATGAGATCTAAAAAAGGCCAAGCTCATCTACCCTTCCACATAAACGTACAGTGTCCCATAACAGCATCCTCGAAAAGCTTGGCAAAATAGAATTTGCGATTATTAATTTAACGTAATAGTTTATCCAAGTTCTTTTTTTCTAATTAATTTAAACGTAATAACATGCAAATTCTATTTTGCCAAGCTTTTCGAGGATGCTGTTATGGGACACTGTACGTTTATGTGGAAGGGTAGATGAGCTTGGCCCTTTTTTAGATCTCATTCCTTTTGAGTGTGTAAGGTTTGGCTGTATTTCTACAAGTTTTTGTTATGTGTGTGATCTCATTACTTTTTCAAGTTCCATTACAAAATTATTTGCTAAAATATAATATTTTTATCAAAGTTGATTTAAATTCTATGGTATTAGCAGTAACAATATAGGATGTAAAATATCTAGACCCGGATTCATGTACATCCTGGGTATAGGTGGTATAACCATGGTATAACGACGGTATAAGGACTGGACCCCAATTCTTGAGTTCGTGGGAGATGAGTTGAAAACGCAATTTGAAAACGAAGTCGTTTTCGTTTTCGAAGGAATTGGTATTCTTGAACGGTATCGTGGAAAACGTCATGGGTTGTGAGTTGAAAGCATTGATATTAATTAAACCCCTATAGTAGGCTAGATTAGCAGTCTCCTATACCTCCGCACAGGCGCGAGCGTAGCAAATTGAAGACTCAACCGGCCCATTTCAAGATGGCGATTTGGTGTTTTAATTTATGCTTTTTTAATGCAATAAAGTATTTTACTGGATTGTTTGATATGGTTTTAGCTTGTGCAGCATGGTATTAAACAAAAGAAACAATACGAAGTGATTGCATAAGGGAATTTAGTAATCATTTGGTGTTAAAGGCTAGTATGCTTACCTGTCAACCTGGCGGCAATCTTGAGAACTATTTGGCCACAAATCGCTCCCATTTGATTAATATGTAAACTGTCATTTTAAGATGGCTTCTAATTGTACCGGAAGTGGACCACCGACTGCTGGTCTAGCCAATTATATAGGATGTCTATGGTTGAAAGAGTATCACGAAATCCAAACACTTTAAAAAGATTTGCGTATAGCAAAGAGCTCGAAAAAGTTCTATATTTATTCTAGATGGCAGTGCCTTCATAAACGCGGGCCAATCGAAAGACAAGTTGTATGAAATGATTTGATTGTTGCAATTATGTAAACAAACAGTTGAGCAAGTTCATATCAAAACAATGTTGTGCTGGCATAGGGTTGGCTAGGCTTGTCAAACATGTAATGTAAGTATGAATTTTACTAGTCCTATAGCCAAATGGAACTTTAGACCTACACTTTTGCATTATAAATAATTTTCCACATCTGGGCCTAGGCCAGGGACGGTTTCTGTTTTGTTTTATGAGAGTATAATGACACCTTTTCTCGTTCCACACAAAGAAGAAAAATTTTAAATGTCCGCTATTTGTTTACGTATCGCACTTTCCCGCCTAACTCTGCTTATACCGTCAACAAGTGTCAAGTAACTATGGTTACTTGTTGATTGTATGCCTAGTGTTTAAGGCTTATTTTAAAACCCTTTATTTGGAAGCCTTCCAGCAAACTTTTTCAACTTTTTCTTTCAAAAGAAACTACATCACTATAACCTTAAGGGGAATCAACCGGGTCGTTGAACGTCCAAAAACCTTGTTTTTTTGTTACGGCTATTTTCATGTATATTATAGAAACTTGAAAAAAAAATGGGGAATTTTTTATGGGGGAATTGGAGGGGTATTTGGGGGTTTCGATACCTTATATTTATGTGTTCTAATTCAAATCGTTAAATAAAACTACTGACTGAAACCAAATCAAATTTGGCACGCATTTAGAGTAAAGTGTTATAATTGCTCTGACTGCAGAAAAATTGAAATTTGTGCAATGGGTTGACAGCTATGAATTTTTTCGCGTACCTCTACGAATGTCATATAATATAGTGCTCGTTTCGTACACTGACGTTACTACAGCAAGTGACACACGTTATATAAGTCCCAGTCAGACCCTTGGCACGAAAGTGCACTTTCCAACGAGGTATAACACTTCAAAATTGGTCTAGGCACTATCGAGATCGAGCTGAAGTTCCGAGTGCATTGCAAAAACTTGAAAAATTTCTCGCGCATCAATCGCGGCGAAGATTCGACGCGTCCAACCACTGCCGCTCAGTGCTGCCGCTCATGGTCTCTCCGGCGAACTATCTCTACTTCGCGTCGTATTCTGACTAAGCGAAGCGATAGTATCATAGAGAGTAAAAACGACCTTGGAGTGACGCTAGAGCAGTGACACACACTACAGAGTATTACTGGAGTATACTGAGTAGCTAGCAGCCAATAATATTGTTTGCGTACGTTGTGATGACGGAATAAAAAAGAAGCGAACTAAACTTACTGAACTTGAACTAATTTTTTAACGATTTATGTAGCATAACAAAACGTCATTACAGACTGTGGTTCCCGTGCGTCTTTGATTGATTTTGTTGTTTCCCTGAAGCCTGTTTTAGATGGTCTAACGTTTTGTACAATTTTCTTGCAAGGACAAGAAGAATCCAATTTTGCATGGATAATTAAATACAAAAACACCTCCATCTATTGATGATTTTTCCACGTCTCTTTGCTTGCTACATTTAATAATTTCGCGGCACCCCCTTCAGCCAAGTAGTATTTAGCATGTCTGGTAAACAAAATACAACAAAATTCAGCAATTTGATGTCAATTGCTGACTATGTTTAGTAAAAATAAATTACGTTTCAATTTGCTAGGAAACATAACTTGATTTGCTAGCTTTTCACCACAGACAATACACCAAGTCTTTCTACACACACTCTACTACTCTAGGTCTTTCTTCACCACCCCACCATGTGAATCCCATCGCTAAGTAGTTGCCGTCATCGGCGTCATACAACCGTGTTTTCACAGATTCTTATTAGCATCACTGCTCGCGCATTTAACTTATTTATGCAAACATTAGTTTTTACACGTCACTTCAGTCCATTCACTATTGGCCAATTTGGGGGTGGCAGCTAGCATAGGAATCGAGATCAGCATCGTTGCTGCGTGATTACGCAATATCCATTTTTCAATTGGGACCATTTTGAATAAAAACTATGCTAATCATTTGATTAGCTAGTAGCCTATAATTATTTTTCTTGGTGTAAAATTCATTATTTACTGTATTTTTTATATTTCAAAAACTACTTGTTTTTACTGGTATGTACAAGGATTTTGCGGCACCTTGGTTGGGAACCACTGAATTTATTCATGAGTTACAAGGTTGCTTTACCAATAACAATTGTCAGTGATACCTAACTGGTAGCAGTTTTTCTAATTTTTGTGGTAATGCCTGTCAAAAGCTCAAAACTGACCTGAAACCGACAGAGGTATAGCCTATATGAGGTTACCGACAGTGTCGGTTCGAGCGCTAAGCGCTTGACATTCGGGAGATCTCGGGTTCGAATCTCGCTGAGACCGGCAATCCTGACTGAAGGTCGTTTCCGAGTTTTTTTTAGTTGTAAATGCGAATGCAGGGGATTGAGTCCTCTTAAACAACCCTCGAACGTTCCTTTCCTAACTACCCTTAAGGCTAAAGACGGCACTGTGCCCTACAAAGGCCATCTCGCTTGGCGAGAAAAAAACAATAACATAATTATATAGATTTTATTTATTAGGTAACTCATTACACTTAAGACTAATTCAGTGTGTAACTAATTCGATTGCCACCAGAATCATATCATATTTAACTTTAGTGATTTCAAACGTTCCCACAAAGTTTCATCAAGATCGGAGTAGCCGTTTGCCCGGACACGGACCAAATATCATGAAAATATTGCATTTAAAATTGGGGAAAATAGTAAAAGTACGATATTCATTACAAATATTTATTCGATTGCCCCCAAAATCATAACATATCTAACTTGAGTGATTTCAAACGTTCCCATAAAGTTTCATCAAGATCGGAGTAACCGTTTGCCCGGCCGCGGACCAAATATCAAGAAAATATCGCATTACAAATTGAAAAAAATCGTAAAAGTACGATATTCATGAGAAATATTTCTTGAAATGTACCCAAAAACGTGGCAGGTCTAAGTTCAGAGATTTCGAAGGTCCCCTACAATTTTCATCAAGATCGCATATGCCGTTTGCCCGGAATCGTGCGAACAAACAGACAGAAAAAAAAAAAAAAAAAAAAAAAAAACATTGGAGCTAAATTTTTTGAGGGGTAGTGAAATTGAAGTCTTCGCTTCGCTCATCCAACAAACAAACAACAAGACACTTGGCTTTCTAAGATTCTTATTTATTCGTTTCTGCGAGATTTATTGAACCATGGCCCCGGGTTTGAAATCGTCTCAGGATATATTTTTGAAATGATATTGTCGAATTGCACAACGCCACGGCAAAATTAAGTTAGCTCCGCCCAATAAGAAATATGACCATTGTTTACATATATGTCATTTATTAATATCACAGTGTGTACACGCTGTACTCTTTGTGTGGTATATATCAACGCAAAATTATTAGAATGAAAAAAATAAATGGTAACGAAAAAAATGTAATAAAGTTTACGTAGATGTTTACTTTGTGTAAAAATATGTCCTTATATGGAGCATCTAAAAGTTATTTTATTCCACTTTAGTAAACAAGAACACTTTTCTTCATTGCCAGTGTTTGAACTTTGCTTTTGATTGAAATATCTAATTGCGCAGGAACCTGACATTGCCCCCCTCCCTCCTTATAAAGTTCAGCCTCGGAGATGAAGTAACACGCGAAAAGTGGTTTATGGATGAACGAAGTGAGCTATGCGAGAAGACATCAATTTGACTAAACACATTTAAAAAGCTTGGATTTGTTTTAGTTTTCGTGTTTGTGGCTATTCGACCGCGTTTTTCTATTTTCCAAAATATGCAACCAAATCAAAATATAGTGAATGGCTTTAAAACCTGGCTATTCTAGAAAATCAAAGTTATTTTTTTCAAATTTTTCTGATCCAGTACAAGGCCAATATCGCCATCTCAAAATAATTTCAAATTTCAATTCGTCACGGCACACCATTCAACTTAGGATGTTGTTATTTTGTGACATTAATTTTCAACTGGTTTCTAGGGGCTGGCTGAGAGTTTTTTTTTTTACATTTGTCGTTCCTGCGTATTTTTTCGTTTGGTGGTACGAATCGGTACAAAATATCGCCAAACGAAAAAATTCACTGGAAAGACAATTGTTAAAAAAAATCTTTTTTCTCTCAGTCAGCCTATAGAAAACTAGTTGAAAATTAATGTCACAGAAACACAACACCCTACGTTGAATGGTGTGCCCTGGCGAATTGAAGTTGGAAATTATTTTGAGGTGGCTATATTGGCCGTGTACCGGATCAGAAAAAATTGGGAAAAAAATACTTTTGATTTTCTAAAATAGCCGGTTTCAAAGCCATTCACTATATTTTGACTTGGTAGCATATTTTGGAAAATAGAAAAACGCGGTTGAATAGCCCTATGTAACTTATTTGTTGGGCCGGTCAAACAGCAGAAATTTTAATGAATGCTTTATTAAAATTTCTTAGGAACTTTTGAAATCTCTTGTTTTATACGGGACATTTTCTGGATGCAACCGAAGAAATCATTCTTATCAAAAAAGCAAAAACAATTTGATTTCTTATTTTGCTGCATTTGCTTTCAATTCGCTCTCTGCACTAGCAAGCTTCCGATCTTCGTATTTTCAGGAAAACGTCCGCTATATCTAGTTTTATTCTATCATTTATGGCGAAACCAGAGTAATATTTGCCATGAAAATCGTACTTTTCAGTATAATTTTAAATCCAAATATTTGTTTGGAAAATTTGGCTTTTGGCTTTTGCAGGCCGACAACAGTGACATTTCAGAGCGCACTATAATAATTACATAAAAAATAAATTCGTATTTATAATGTACCCACTCAGTTACATAACTGATTTTCAGTGGGGGACAGTAAATATGAAGCCGAACAAGCCAACCCTGTAGGCGCTGACACCATCGACGAGCAATCAATGACCGACTAGAGACCGCCGACCGGCATATTTTGAAGTAGAAAACAAAAACACCGTCATCAGTCCTGCAAGCGCATATTCTCTCAAGGCGCGAATGCGAGCCACCATACAAATAAACAGAAGTCGGATCCCGTTGAATGACTATTCAATCAAAAATCGAGTTCCTGATCTCGTGAGTTGCCTACACGTTTTTCGTAGGGTCTTCAAACATAAAAACCTTCAGAGCAATATGCTCATGCTCGTGTCCTTTCAAAAACGGCAAAGTGACATTTAAAATTGAAGGAATATATAGTGCATGTAGTCAATTTATTCCGGGGGGGGGGGGGGGGGGCGGCGGCGAATGACAGTTCCCGGCATTATAGCTGAATTCAACACTGATTGCAAAGACCTGACCTCAAGTTTTGGTGCCCAGCAATAAAACTCAAGTCACCAAGTCTGCAGAGAACAAAGGAGTGGACAAAGACGAACCAAAATTGTGCGTTTACGTGAAATAAGGAAATAATTTCAATGAACCAATTAACTTGACTAAAATATATTATAGATAAAATATTTATTAATTACACTTGGGCCATTGCGTTTGCATTGCCACAGTAAAATACAGCTTTACACGTTGGTTGGGGGGGGGGGAGGGGGGCGGAGATGTACCTTGGGGAAGCGTTGCCCCTGGTAAATTACCTTTCGACATAAAAACATAGGAAGGCAGCGACCACCTAAGCTGGTCCCAACGCTGATTATGGGCCTGCCGCTACTGCTACTGACTTAGATATAAGTAATATGAAATGAATGTGCAAAGGAAGGAGTTCCTGGCAAAACTTGCAAGCAAGGCTTATTAGAATGTATTAGAATGTTTTGTCATTATTTTGTACCATGCTCATTATAATAGTGCGCAGGCGCAATGTGTTAAAATTAGGCGCAAAAATTACCAGTGTGTAGCAATGTATGTAGGCCTATTGCGTCGAAAAAACAAAAAACAATTTAGTCCAATATGAGGTGTGAACTCTATACAATCTAATAGTTATATCACAATCATAGGTAATATTAAAAATTGAAATTGTGCGTAAGTTTGAACAAGCCTCGAAAGATTGATATGAGGGGGTTATGCAAGTATCTATGTGCATAATACTGATTTAACAATAACAAATAATAAGAGCCTGATTGGTCACATAAATTATAATATAAATGGTTTTCAGTCATTATGGATATCCTGCTCCGATATGTATAGAGGTTACTTTTTTGTCGATAGGCTACTCTAATACGGAAATAAAGCAAAGTGAAAGGGCAGAACTCGCGTCCTATTCGCGGGGAAGTGAACTCTATTCTTCAAATTCCCTGGTCTACCAAATTGGATAAAATACATAAACAAATACTTGTCAAGCAGGCGGCTGATCTGACTACTCAACCTTCCATTGGAGGAAGTATATAATCGGTCTTATTCCTCATTTGTATACTATTTTTAATATCGTGTAAAGCTGGCTACACTAATTATTACTAGTAATCATATCTCATCTCAATTTGAACTCTTTCTGTAGAAGCAAAAATCTAAAAGAGATTTAAACCAAGACTCCTTCCTGCTCCAATCGTACGAGCCGAACGCTCTTTACAGCGCATTTCGGCAAGGGACACTCAAAAAAGCTCAAATCGTGAAACACGTAAGCCGCCCGCGGCCGGGAGCAGCGTGAACCTGCTTCATCAACGCCTCGAGCGCGACTGATCAGATGCGACCTCGTAGACCCTGGCGGGTTAGTCAGCCGGCTCGGAGGGGCGGGGGATCTTCTAGCATGACTATTTCACATAGCTTATCGACTGATGGTCGCAATTAGGCGTATGACTGTTTTTCAGGCCGGTTGATTCCCCTTAATGTCCATGTAAAATATGAACGTTGTAGCCCCACCCGTTTGGTCAGAATCGCGGGCCGACGTATTAGATGTTAGCAGTAGCAGTAGCTAGCAGTAGCTAACATCCTTAAAGTGATTTTGAGCATGTTTGAAGACATTTTTTCACCAAGAAGGAATGGTCGTACCCCAATAAAATTTGGCATGTGTTGTCAGGTACCTAAATCCCTCGATTGTGATAGTTTTCAAGTTCACATCACGTTACATGACGGCTGGGTAACACCTCGAAATCACCCCAACTCTGCTTGGTGTATAAGGTGCTTGCTTGAGTGTGTAGCGCACCGCGGCTTGGCTGCGGCGCCCTAACGGGCACCTAGATTGAGCACTGACAAGCTTAGTGAATACTGACAACAGCTGACGCTTTGAAATTGAGTTTTTTTTTTAGCACAAACAGTAAACCAGCACAATTTTATTAGAACATATTAGGTATGTCTTAGTTGTTATTGTCAAATAATTATTTTAAAGACATGATTATGTAAGTAGGCCTATTAAAGAAGATGGAAATTTTCCACCTCACATCCCTAGGCCCGGCCAGGTTATATTCATTCAGGTGTTATATATTACTAGGAAAACGCTAAAGTCCCGTCGCGTTGTTGAGCGAGCACCGGTACGTGCAACACGACCCGAGTACGACATTCCCATAATGTTACATACCAATAAGTCTTTAAGGTCTTGACCAATTTAGCTGAAAATTAATTTGTAAAATAGGAGAGAATGGATAAAATCCACCGCCATCTAGTCATTTCTTTGGGAAAACTATTTAAACTCTTTGGTAATTACAAATAATACACTGCTTCCGTGATAAGATTTTGATTACTTCTAGGTGGCAGTGCATAGTGACCAGAATTCTCGTGCGACTTTTCGTTGCCATGGTAACGTTACTTTTGTTAAAATGTAATTTCTATCTACACTACTTATGGTCTTGACCGATTTAGCTGAAAATTTGTAAAATAGGAGAGAATGTTGTACTTGTTGACCCTGCAAAATTTCATAACGATCGGAACATTTTTATTTTTTTATTTTATTTTTTATTTTTTATAACCAACGATCGGATTTTGTTCAAAAACTATACAGCAACCCGCATAGGTGGTGTGTACATGTGTGCAAAATTTCAGGTCGATCAGAGAAATGGTGCGACCTGTATTGAAGCAGTAACAGAAAAAACAGACAGAAAATCTGGTGGACACACGTGTCAAATTTGGTTGGGGTATGAACATTCATTCTGGGTATAAAGATGTTGAAACACACATCTACGTGGCAAAATAAATTTGAACGGACTACTTTATATTATTGGATGAACGAAGCAAAGACTTCAATTTCCAATTTCACTAACCCCCCAAAAAAAAAAATAGCTCTGGTGTTTTTCTTGTTTGTTGTTTTTTTTTTGTTTGTTTGTTTGTTCGCGCTCTACTGGGCAAACGGCATATGCGATCGTGATGAAATTCAGAGGGGGTGCTCAAAATCTCTGAACTTAGACCTTCCACGTTTTTGGGTATAATCAAAGAAATATTTCTCATGAATTTCATACTTTTACGATTTTTTCGATTTTTAATGCGATATTTTATTTTCGTGATATTTGGGCCAATTCTGACCAAACGGGTGGGGCTACAACGTTCATATTTCACATGAACATTAAGGTAATGGTGATGTAGTGCCTTTTGAAAGAAAAAGTTGATAAAGTTAACCAGAATCCATAGAAATAAAGGTTTTAATATGAGTTATTTGAGGTGTATAATAATTAACTAGGAAAACGCTCAGTTGGACGCGTTGTTGAGCGAGCACCGGTACGTGCAACACGACCCGAGTACGACATTCCCATAATGTTACATACCACTAGGAATCTTCGCAAACGCTTTTTCAGGCGCGTTGTTGGATGAGCGTAATTTTTTTAAATAAAAAAATCGTAAAATTGCCATTTTCACGAGAAATAATTTTTTAATTACGCTCAAATGTTACACGAATATATTAATTTATAAAATTAAGGTTCTGTGAAAAAAATCATTACAATCGGATAAAGCTTGTAGGTATTTATAAGTCGAAGACATTTTAAAAATAAAAAATACTAGGAAAACGCTTAAGTCCCGCCGCGTTGTTGGATGAGCGTATATGGTGCATTGAGCTGCCATGTGTTACGCGGATTTTCTGTTGTTCTGTGAAAAAATCATTACTTAATCGAAGATTTTTTTAAATTAAATAAAATTAAATAATAAATTAACTGAATTTTTATAATAAAAAAAAAAATAAAAAATTAACTTAATTTTTTAAATTAATCGTAATTTTTAAAAAGAAAAAAATCGTTAAATTGCAATTTTCATGAGAAATAATTTTTCGATTGCGCTCAAATTTTGCACGAATAATCTTAATTCATGAAATTAATGTTCTGTGAAAAAATCATTACAATCGGTTAAAGCATGTAGGTGTTATAATTCGAAGAAAGTTTTTAAAAATCGAATAAAATCGTAAAATTGCTTTTTTTATGAGAAAAAATATCCCGATTACGCTCAAAAACGTGGCAGTTCTAAGTTCAGAGATTTCGAAGGCCTCCATGAAATTTCATCGCAATCGGAGTATCGGTTTAGCCGGAATCGTGCTAACAAACAGACAAAAATACAAAAAAAAAAAAAAAAAAAAAAAAAAAAAAACATTCCGGAATTTTTTCTCAGTGTAGTAGAATGGAATCTTCGCTTCGCTCGCTACGCTCATCCAAATAAGTCTTTTAGGTCTTGACCGATTTAGCTGAAAATTTGTAAAATAGGAGAGAATGGATAAAATCCACCGCCATCTAGAGGACCTTGACATCATTTCTTTGGGAAAACTATTTTACTCTTGATTTCTTCTAGGTGGCAGTACATAGTGACCAGAATTCTCGTGCGACTTTTCGTTGCCATGGTAACGTTACTTTGTTAAAATGTAATTGCTATCTACACTATTTATCGGATAAAAATAAAATTAACATATTCGTGACCGAACGGACATTCTAAATGATTTGGCTACCTCAGATTTTGTCGCCGTTTTAGTTTTAAAAAAAAACTTTAGATTAACTTTAATGTAACTTTATAACTTTTTGAACGATTTTGCCACAAAACTAATGGCATTCAATCGGGAACGAAACTTGCGGATGGTCAAAATTTCAACTCGATCCGACCCTCCTTTTGGGACCGCTATCATGAGCCAAAAAAGCTGTGCGACTTTCCGTTGCCATGGTAACGGGACTTTGTTATAATGTAATTTCCATCTACACTACTTATCGGATAAAAATAAAAATAACATATTCGTGATCGGACGGACATTCTAAATGATTTGGCTACCTCAGATTTTGTCGCAGTTTAGTTTGAAAAAAAACTTTTGATTAACTTTAATGTAACTTTTTAACTTTTTGAACGATTTTGCCACAAAACTATACAGCAACCCGCCTAGGTGGTATGTACATGTGTGCAAAATTTCAGGTCGATCAGAGAAACGGTGCGACCTGTATCGAGACAGTAACAGAAAAAAAAACAAAAAAAAAAACAGACATTCGAGCCATAAGAGTCAAGTGGAGACGCTCGCTTCGCTCGCTCAACAAGTAACTATAGAAACTTGACAACAATCACCTACAATGCATACAAAAAGCAAATCTTCGGGTCTACAGATATTTTACATTCTATTAATGGGTATTACCATAGCAATTGGTACTACTTTAAAAAAAATTTCCTAATTTAACAAAAATGATTTTGCAATGGAACTTGAAGAAGTAAAGAGATCCCACGCATACTAAAAACTTTATAAAAAGCTCATCCATCAACGCGACTAAAAAAATCATTTGCGAAGCGGCCTAGTTTTAAACCACAGTTGCAAATATAATTTTGCCAAGATTTACAAAAATACATCATGGGGCAAAGTGAATTTATGTGTACCGTATGTACACAATTGTAGAAAGGTAGGTACATAATGCTTGGCCCCTATTTTAGATCTCAATGCTTTAAAGTGTGTAAGGCTATGCTGACTTGACATATTTTTGCGTATGTGTGTGTACTCTAACTTGCATTACCAAATATATTTTAATAGCCTTCTGTAAATTAGTACACCTTTTTAACATTTTGAGACAAGACATTTTATGTATGGTAGGTCCTGTTAATGAATTATTATATTGTGAACTAACACCAATTAATACCTTGATAAATAATACATACCTACCTATTTCAATTACAAATTCATTAATACAAGTGAATACACAAATAACAACAGTTAACACTCTTATCAGATCAGTACAATTTGTTAACATTTGTGACAAGCAATTCTACACAGGCCTACAATGATGCACACCCACTGTTTGTATGTTTCATAGTTATATTGTAGACCAACACCACATTAACATTAATATACCACCCGGACAAATGGTTGCCATGTTGTTGGGTGTGAGCGCGAGGGCTGAGTTACAGTTGTTAGTGGGACAGAGACAGATGGTCGTGTCGCTCTCTGCGCGGATGGTGGTGCACCCTTCTCGGAGTTGGGTCCCGACAGAGTCGAGTTCCCCGTTGCAGCCGCGCGTTGTGTGCGTGTAATACTTGCCCCTGACAATCTTCTTCACGCAGAACTTTGCCTTCTTGGACGGACACTTGAACGTCATTTCCCGCCTCTCGTTCTTTGTCGTCAACTTCCAGAACTCCGTGTCGCACAACGGGGTCGCGTCTCTACTGTCCGACGCGCACTGAAAACACATCAGGCCAAAGTCTTTTGTCGTGTTTGCTGGCGAAGCCGCAGTCAACCTGGTTACGCTCGAGTGAATCGCAAGGACAAATAGTAGACTTGATGTTGGGCAGAGCATTTTCCTTGTTTTCAATTGGGTCTCTAAACTGCAGGAGGCAAAGGAGACCTCGGTCAGGGACGGCTGTTCTGTGAACAAGGACACAGTTTCTTAAGCTAGAACCGGACAGAATATTGTACGTATTTCTCCCCGACACACACCCCGTGCTTCCTCTACACTCGTCGTAGGACGCGCTACCACCCATCATGTGGTTTTAATGTGGCATATGAATAATTATATCTGTCATGTATATGGAGCATGCTATGTGTAGACCTTCATTAACATGTTAATTCCAGTGTTTCTGTATAAGAAGGGTTGGATTAAGTTTCTCTAATACACCATTTTAAAAATCACCAGCACCCTCTATATTGTGTAGGCAAAGCATTATGGGAGAAAGGTAGTTTGGACGCTAACATGTAGTGTAAACACTTTCTCCCGTTGTGCTTTGCAATGGAGCACACATAAACAGCTAATTTTGCAAATGGTCTAATGATCCGTCACTCAATTTTCCCCCTCTACTTCTATGTTTAAATTGTCTTATGGTGCCTCTTTGTAGTATCTCACACAAATTCCTCTCCCCAATTTAGCCCTACCCAACTAAGTAATTTAGGCCTACTCACATCTATAAAAATAGAATACTATTCTTTCTTCATTCAACCGTCAATCTCTCCTATATCATCGCACTCTTCTATCTCTTGAAACTATTTCCCCCTCCATCGCACACGTTTTATTTCCCCCTCATACTGTGTAGATTTGACCAGTGAAATAATTGTATTTTATGTATCGTATCATATTTTATTTCCTTCCGCACAAAGTTGCAATGAAGTGAAGTGCATTCTTGCATCATGTACAGAAGGATGACAATGACAGGGTCTAGGCCCACCACAAGCAATCGGCCCTCAAAGATTGCCAAGCTGGTGTAAGTACTTGTAACTTACTAGTACTTGAGGATTGAAAGAATAATAGCAGTCCGTAGTTTAATAGCACTAAAATAATTACTTACACATTGAAGTCGTTATCATTAATCCGGAGAGCAAAAATAAATATTGTTATTTTCAAAACAGGCTGCACAAGAATAAAACAATTGACTGCAGGTGGATGTTATTCCTTTTGCAAAGAACTTGCATGAATGCCAATTCATTTTCTTTTCTTTGGTTTTTGGTTCTAGATGGCAGTGGCAACAAATCTAGGTCCAGCCAGAAATGTCTGCTAGATATTAATCTGACCTTGGCCACAAATGGGAATGTTGTCAATGAATGTATGATTGAAACAAAATGTAAATGTATTCTTCAGAGCAGTAGCCTCTAGTTCTTGGTTTGGTGGAGGTGCCAGTACAAAATTATCACCGTACTTGCAAGTTTAAACATCCTTGTCCATGGATTATGGCTGAAAAGTTTTACATCCTGTTTTGCCTCTGCTTGATTGGATTTCTTATCAGCTTTCCTCATTGCCTGCCATCTAAGAACTATTTATTTTATTTTTTAATTGATTTTAAGTTTTTACAATAATAAAATGTAACATATTTTTAAGGCCTTGTTGATATTTTTTAAAAACTTAGTGGATACGTATTGAACACACACTACGTTTCTTGAACTCGCGAATGGCACAAAGAAATCAGTATGTATCCATAAGTGTCTAGCTTGCTATAACTTGGACTGGATGCTTATTGGTATAGGCAAGAGAAATATTTATTGTATTATTGTGTGGCTCATTGGTCTTGTGGTTAGCGTATCTGCTTCCAATGCAGAAGGTCCAGGGATCGATTCCCGCTAAAGTTGGAAGTTTTTTAACTTCTGATTTGGACTTAAGTCCATCAGTTTTGTCTTAGGAGATTGTAAACGGTGACTTTGGAACCGTCCTAGCAACGAAGCACATAATAAATTCAGAGTTGTTCTGAATCGACCTTGTTGATTCTGGCGTTGATATGTGGGTGTTTGCACTGTCCATACCACTGATTACTATATTTCCTATTAAAAATACAGTGTTGGGGTCGCTACTTTTAAAAAGTAGCATGCTATCGCTAACGCTACATGCCCCGAAAAAGTAGCTTCGCTACTTTTTCGCTACTTTTTTTTAGATGTAGCGACGCTACATTCGCGCTACACAAGAAATATAGCGCGCTACTTTTCCGCTACATGTTCACGTTTAATCGGGGGGTGTCGAGATCTCACATTATCCCGTTTTTAAAGCCTTTTGACGTCGTGCCGCGATGATTTTTAACTACATTTATGTCAACTCGATCGTGATCTATCATCAAAAGCACATAGTTTCGGTTTCCATTGTGATAGAAGGCGTTCTTTTAACGTTTAGGCTAGGCTAGGCCCTAGTCTTTTAAGAATTCTAGGCCTAATGATCAACATTCATATTGCATTTCTTATTTTCAACAACGTGTTTTTCGCGGAATCACTGCAGAAGAATGCGACAAACAAAGTTCGGAATAGGCCTACTGGTTCCGTACAATAGCGATAAAGCCCGGAATGTCCCAAGGGAGGGGAGATATATGACACTAATCACTTCATTTTAATATTCAATTCAGACGATTGGCGTAATTATTGAGCGGCTTATGCTCTAAATCAATAATCCGACTTCTAATTATCGTGGATACATCTTTGTTTACGACCCTGAAATAGCACTCAAGATGCTCACGCAATTTAATAATCACTGCAATATTTTGGTAAAGTCAGCTCACACGATGTGACAGATCGGCGATCACTCGCATCCTTCGGACGACGCAGAGAGAGAGAGAGAGAGGGAGAGGCTCGCTGGGAGAGAGCGAGGGAGATGGTGTGCAAGTGAGACGAGATTACGGGCCGGTCTCCACGGCGAGTACATGACGTGGCGCTGCGGACGTTACAAGTTAGTTTGCATTGCCGACTTTTGACTTTACGTGGTACTGGACTGGAACTGCTGGCGCCGAAACTTAGAAAGTAGCGCAAATATCACGCTAACGCTACAAAAATTGTAGCATGCTACCGCTACAATATGCCCCCTTAATAAAGTAGCGCGCTACTGGCTCCGCTACACGTAAAAGTAGCATGCTACATGTAGCGCGCTACTCCCCAAGACTGTAAAAATATCGATCTTTGGTTGGTTATCGCTCACTCGTCGATTGCGTCGGGGCGTACAGGGTTGGCTTGGTCGCTTTGATTTACTGTCCCCCACTGAAAATCAGTTATATAACTGAGTGGGTAGACTATAAATACATTTTTTTTATTTATTCAAGATTACGATTGGCGTGTACCTGAATCATTAATCATTACATTATTTTTAAAATGGTTTATTATTGAGTGTTAAGGCAAAAGCTTTAGCTGAAGAGACCAAATAAAAGTTTGAATGCAAAGAAGTGGCTATCTCTGAGATAGAAAAATAAGAAGATAATGGATACCAACAGGGGTTGAAATTAATGCTCGCCCAAGACTAGTGAAACTTTGCTCGGGCTAGTAAAAATCTCATTTCACTAGCCCGACAGGCGAGTACTTTTTCCAGAGTTCCCAATTGCCGTTCAAAAAATCTTAATATTTCGCTCCGATAACCTTACGAGTTTCCAGTAGTTGTGCACTACCTACCTAGAAGGGGAAATTGTTCTAAATATATAAACACAATAAAATTCTAATCTAATTATATTATAGTGAAAATTTGTTTCTTTTCACTCCCTTTAGCCACCCACACGCTAAACCCGGCAAATATTGTGACTTAAAACATTCACTTAAGATCGTTTTACATCAATATAACCATGGATTGCGGGCTAGTAAAAATTCTTTAGGGCTAGAGGACTATTGTTGCCAATAAAAGTTAATTTCGACCCCTGGATACCGAACAATACAATATTAGGAAAACGTAATGGAGAATATCTATGAAGATGGTAATATTCATATTGGATTAGCTCTCGTATGCTATACCCACTTACCAGTCGACATGTGTTCACATTGCGCTGGCCGGCTGCCATGTCGGCATCTGAACGAACCTGACGACGAGCCGATCTCGCAGCCACGTGGGCGTGACCTTGAACGCCAGGTGGTAGAGGGCGTACCTCCAGGGTTGGTGCACGTAGTACGGTCGAGGGTGGCGCGAGAGTAGGGCGCGCTCGAACAAGTCGTCCAGCGCGGCGTCGGCCATCTTGCTGGGCTGCCGGTCGGGCACGGACAGGCCGCTTAGGTACGAGTGGAAGCGGTGGAAGTATTCCCCGAAGTGAGTCTTGTCCTCGGTACTTAGCCCATCTTCCATCTCTCTTGCGTGTTCCGTGTGTTTGGCCATGATGTTGCTCTTGTCGATGAAGGAGCCTGAAACGAGAGAGTAGATCATGGTGAGACCTCACAAACCAACCAACAATATAAACAAATATTTGCTGCCCTCTACTAAGAAATGTGGACATCTCTCATAACAAGAAAAACTGGGAGCTACAATTATTGTGGTTGGGAATTTGAAAGACAGGGTGGCCTGGTGAGCACCGTATAAAATCAAATGGGCTGGTTTAGAATATTTTCACTCGTCCTTCATGGATGATGGACCTGTTTGTCACGGTAATAATTCTGTATGAGCATCCTCAGGCAAAATATTTTTCCTATGCTGTGCAGATATTGATGTGCATAAATTGATCATCTCGTCATAGTGTTCCGGTCGAGGGAAAGTAAAGTGTTATCGCAGAGTCGTACCTGGTACGAAGCTGACTACTTTCACGCCGTACTTGGCCTGTTCTACTCGCAGACTGTCTGCCCAACTCTTGAGTGCTCCTTTAGTCGCGCCGTACGTTGCCAAGCCTGGCAGAGACGCGGACGCGCAGTGGCTGCTCACAATGATGATCCGACCTAGAACAGGTCATCGCCACACTTAATTTCTATGAATGTACAAATCAACTGGTGAATAAATTATCATATCTCATCTTTCAAATTCACATTCCCATCCATAAACTGACCCTTTACTCAAAAGGTCCACTCTCTATAACAAGCTACCAAACACCACACGAACCTCTCCCCCCAATTCGAATTTTAAGTCTAACATGAAATCATTTCTTCATTCATTCATCTTCTCTGCAAAAGTTTCTACTCGCTCTGTGAATACCATACAATGCAAAATAATGTAAATAGAAATACCTATTTATCAATCAATTTATCATGTTAAAAGTTAGAAATTAATTTCCCTATGGGACATTTGCATTATGTTTATTTTCTACCTACTACCTTAAAGCTACTACATACAAAACTATTTTATATCATATTATTATTTTATATATCTACACTGTTCTCTTTCTCTTGTATATGTCAAAGAGAATAAAGCATTAAGTACGGTATCATTCCATATGCAACAAAGTTTATTATTCTGACATGTCTCATATTATGCTACTGGAATAACAGAAAATAACTACAATACATAATTCCAGTGGCGTGCCGACAATGTATAAGGTGGAGCATCTTGCTCCACCTCAAAATGGGGTGGGTGTACCCACCCCTTGCTTGCAAAGGGTGGGTGGTTGTGGTGTAACAAATAAAAACAGATATTATCACACTCTGAGTTAAACTAGACAGACGATATTCTGTTATACCGATTATTGAGAGTATAACATACCCTAGAAAAGATGTTATAAATAAAATAAATAAATAAATTTTATTTAGAGTCTGCCCACTCAGTTATATAACTGATTTTCAGTGGGGGACTTTAAATCAAAGCGACCAAGCCAACCCTGCAGGCCCCGACGCAATCGACGAGTGAGCGATAACCAACCAAAGATCGATATTTTTAATAGGAAATATAGCAATCAGTGGTATGGACAGTGCGAACACCCGCGAATCAACGCCAGAATCAACAAGGCCGATTCAGAGCAACTCTGAAATTTATTATGTGCTTCGTTGCTAGGACGGCTCCAAAGTCACAGTTTACAAACTCCTAAGACAAGAACTGATGGACTTAAGTCCAAATCAGAAGTTAAAAAACTTCTGACTTTAGCGGGAATCGAACCCTGGACCTTCTGCATTGGAAGCAGATACGCTAACAACAAGACCAACGAGGTAGGTATAGGTACGCTCTGGTCTGTGTCTTATGATTTATAATAATAATAGCTCATAAAGCGCGCTTTCGAGTGGCAAGCCCCGCTCCGATACCTAGCCTTTGTCTAAACTATGAACGGAGCGCCGGCCTCACCCCCTAACGAATTCGCATCGTATGAGGCCACGTGTGTTGTATTATATATTGTAATTAGCTGTTGACAGGTTTGCGTCGTCTTCCAGCGTGTTTAAAAACACATTATTGTATCACTAGTCGGTCTAGACCAGTCGGCAAATCAATGCAAGTATTTAAGGACTATATTCACTTTTTTAAGGTATTTGTTGTTCATTTAAAAATAAGTGTGAATGATTCCTAAATAATTTGTCGGAAAAACAACAAAGCATACGTCATTCGTTGGTACATTGCCAAACAACCAATCAAATAATGGTATATAAAATAATTGGGTTTTGGCGATTATCTCGGCTGCAGAAGCATGTTTTGAAATTTGGTTTATTCAAATATAACAGACTTAGTATTTACTTTTAAATATCAAATAATATTTAAATTCGACTTTGTGTCCGTATTTTAATTGTAACTAAGTATAAACGTCGTTTTGATTACAATACTTGTAACAACATCAACAGTTGTTGATTGTTGTATAAGAGGTGACGTTACGTGGACTTACACCAACAAATGGCGTAGGCAGGCGTTTTAAAATAAATGTGCAGGATATTTTAAATGTCAAACTTTGAGACTTAATCAATAGATATTTTAGATATTGACTTTGAAGTCGTTATTTTAATTGTTTTGAAGATACTTTCACCATTGTCGAAATATGATGAACATTCCCTAAATTGCTTGCCTGCTGGAATTGGGGCAATGTTATTGGTAGCTGCCTACTTTATTATCTACAAGGCTGCATATCAAAAATAAACTTTTTGTCTCATCTGAAAATGTGTTATTTATTTGTTCACATTTTTTTAACACCATTTGGTATCAAACCTCCAAACTATTGGATCAAACTCCTTACTTTTAAGTTCCTATTATTTTCAAGTATTCTTTCTCTAAAACCATTTTCCGGCCACTTAGGCAAAAAAAAGTGTGAAAAATTTTTCGCCTCCAGCGGCTGGGGCTTCGCCCCAGACCCCAGCTGGCCGCGCCAATTACGCTTCGCTAAACACCTCGGAGGGGCAGGGGTACCACCACCAAAAAGGATGTCTGCTCCACTTGTAACACAACCTCAGCACGCCACTGCATAATTCCATGGATCCCCAATTAGTGATCAACATGATTTCTCAAAACATCCGTAAAGCCAGTGGCATAACTAGCCCTTCTTTTTTTAGGGGATGAACATTTTTGTAATCTCAAAAAAATCAATGGTCTGCACGACTATAGTGAAGAGGTGTGGGTACAAGTTAGTCATTGTCATCTAAAAAAGATTAATGGGTATACACTCTTTCCAGAATAAAGTAGGCATTCATGAGTGTGAACAATGGGGGTCTGGGGGGGGAGGCCCCCCATTTAATGCAGGGGACTTTTTATTATATTAAGAATGTGATGAGTATTTTTGCTTGTTGATTCTTTTTTACAGAAACCTTATGAAAGATGTATAAAATATTTGCTAATAACAAAAATATCTCAATATCTACGGTATGGTACTACTTATAATGTGTCAATTAATTTTTCATATCAAATAAAAATTGTGCCGCCCCCCCCCCCGCTCATTCTAGGCAGAGGGTGTGATAAAAGTTGGGAGGGAATCTTGGCCGTCTCCTTCCGAGTGACCTTGGAGCTGAAGAGGTGTAAGGCGGGCCGCCTGTCTACTCGTCTGCCGGCGCACGTGTAGTGGCGCTGGCGGAGTATGTAGGAACTACCCGAGCACGTGCTATGTGTACAGCGGGCTGCCTGAGCTCTCCCCTGCAGGCGCGCCGTCAGGTGGCGCTAGATGGCAAATGTTGGAACCACAGGACGAAACAGTACGATCACCCACCTTGGTACTTGCGCAGGGTTGAACAAAAGGCGTGCGTCACGCGCATCGTGCCCAGAATGTTAACTTCCACTTGGTGCCGGATTTGCCGCTCGGTTTGCCACTCGAACTCTCCAAACACCATAACCGCCGCGTTGTTCACCAGGCCCTTCAGCTCTGGAAAGAGAAAACATAACTTACAAGTAACTTCTCTGCTCCTGGTCCATAGTCGGATAGTCCGTACTATTGGTATAACCACATGACTAATCTTTGGTAAACACTGGTTGGACCATTGCACAAAGAAGGCTTTGCCCAGGTATTTCGTTGTTTTGTTGATTTACCATAGCACGTTGGGTGTTGTAGGCTTCAACCCCTACCCCCCTCTGTATCAATACTTACGTAACATAGGGTTGTCTCGTAGTATCTCTCTCACTCTCTCCACGGCTCTCCCCACCTCCCCTTCATCCGTGACGTTCATCTGGACGACGTGCATTCTGTGAGTGAGCTCCCTCAGCTTCTGCGCGCCTGGTCCTTGTCGGTCCAGACAGGCCGCAATCACCGTGAGTCCTATGTGGTGCGCGCGAAGGGCGAGCGAGTAGCCCAGCCCGGCGTCGCATCCCGTGATCACCACGGCGAAGTTCTCCGAGGGCGGGTGACGCGTGTTGCGCCACGCGCGGTGCAGGATGAGCGAGGTGGCGGCAGCGAGGCCCACTGCGACGACGAGCAGACACATGGTGCGCGCCTCACTGTGCACGGCAGACTAGAGGGGCTCGCTACCCTCGGCCCAGGAATGCGAGCCGCGCGCCATTGTCTACGCATCATAATTCATAAGGTGCCGAGTCTGTTAACCGTGACACTGAAGATTGTTTACGCTATCTCGAGACTTGGTTGGACTCTGACCAGTGAACCCAGGCCAGGCCCTGTTCACACGCACTAGCTTAGGAGTGGAGACTTCTTCACACGTCGTATATTGCACCAGCCTTTAGTCCCCCTTGATTCGTTGACACTTAAACTTGTAATTTTTTGTTTATTTGGATTAGGGCGCGTCAACCGTTAGGTATGCGCCATTCTTACCAAGAGGATGTGGGGAGTAAAGTCCTATTCTGGTCAGAACCAGCCACAGGTGAATGAGGGGTTCTCACCTCGCGGTCGTAATTGTCTTTGTCATCGTTCTTGTTGTCATGGTCGTCATCATCAGGGAGGTTGTCAAGGGAAGGGGTCCCCGACGACGATTGCCAGAGCTCGCCTCTAGTTTCAAAGAGTTACCTGATACTCCCCTAGAACTACCTGATACTTGCGAGACGGACTTTGTTGCCAGGTTGTTCAGTTGTTTCCTAGGCTTCCTAGGGCAATGCTAAGCTGGTTCGCTCGGATTCTCCGCCAGGTTCGCATGATCGCGGTTTGGTCACAGGTTCCAGTGGTATTTACAGATGGCGGTGACCAAACGTCGATCGTTCTGCACTTTGGTGGGAAATCTGTCACCCACCACAACTATAATGCACTGCCGTCAAAATGTTGTAAAAATTCCTATTTTATGAACGTCCAGACAACTGTGACCAAACCCCGATCGTTCTGCGCTCTGTGTTCTTTAAAAGATAGGTCTTAGTTTAGAGATTTCAAAAGTTTCCTGAAAATCTCCTCTAAGTCGGAGTACACGTTAGTTCGGCCGAGAGCGAAGAAATATAGAAAACAAGCCCGTATTTTTTTGCGGTAGTCAAATGTTCACTACAGACAGTCTCATCTGAATGTATGTGCAGTTTATCACAAGGCATCGTAACGAAAAGCCGTAGGTTCGATTCCCGATTCCTCTAATACCGACCCCTCCGAATGTCGGTTACCATGCATGCAGGGTACAGCCTCAAAGTATCCATTACTTTAATCTGCTGTGTTGTTGTGAAGTGTGAAGACATCCAAGGTTGCACATTATAAAGCCAGAACTCCAGCCATGTTGTTGTTGTCGTCTTCGTCGTCGTCGTCGTCGTCGTCGTCGTTGCTGTCGTTGTATCCACTCGGCCCGGCCAACCGAGGACAGCTTCAACCGATGCACGGCTGATTGTAGGATCTGATACAGAGTTGTGTCTCGGGAGATATAATGGCCTGATAACTTCTGATTAATTCTTGGTTGGTTGGTTTGTTACTTTGGCTCTTCACACATTAATTCTGTAATGTTGCGCGCCGTCCGCTGTGGCACATACGATCAGGGCGCTGGTCCTAAGCGTGTGGCTCTACGAGGACGTGGGTTCGATGTCGTCCACGGTGGCACATACGATTAGGGCGCTGGTCCGAAGCGTGTGGCTCTACGAGGACGTGGGTTCGATGTCGTCCACGGTGGCTCATACGATTAGGGCGCTGGTCCTAAGCGTGTGGCTCTACGAGGACGTGGGTTCGATGTCGTCCGCGGTGGCACATACGATAGGGCGCTGGTCCGAAGCGTGTGGCTCTACGAGGACGTGGGTTCGATGTCGTCCACGGTGGCACATACGATCAGGGCGCTGGTCCGAAGCGTGTGGCTCTACGAGGACGTGGGTTCGATGTCGTCCGCGGTGGCACATACGATTTTAAGAGTAAGAGTAAGAGTAAATTTATTTTTGCATTTTGGTTTACATTACATTTGTTTTGACACAGGTTATCTAATTGCATTATCTTAATATAATATTGTAATGTAATCATGATACTAGGAAAACGCTTAAGTCCCGCCGCGTTGTTGGATGAGCGTAATTGGTGAATTGAGCTGCCATGTGTTTTTGCGGATTTTCTGTTGTTCTGTGAAAAAATCAGAACTTTGTTGAATTTTTTTAAAAAATTAAATCAAATTAAGTAAAAAATTAACTTATTTTTTTTAATTAATCGTAATTTTAAAAAAGGAAAAAATCGTAAAATTGCAATTTTCATGAGAAATAATTATTTGATTACGCTCAAATTTCACACGAATATATCAATTCATAAAATTAAGGTTCTGTGAAAAAATCATTACAATCGGATAAAGCATGTAGGAGTTATAAGTCGAAGAAATTTTTTAAAAATCGAAAAAAATCGTAAAATTGCGATTTTCATGAGAAATAATTTTTCGATTGCGCTCAAAAAAGTGGCAGTTCTTAGTTCAGAGATTTCGAAGGCCTCCATAAAATTTCATCGCAATCGGAGTATCGGTTTAGCCGGAATCGTGTTAACAGACAGACAAAAATACAGAAAAAAAAAAAAAAAAAAAAAAAACATTCCGGATTTTTTTCTCCAGTGTAGTGAAATGGAATCTTCGCTTCGCTCGCTACGCTCGCTACGCTCATCCAATGAGTGTAGGTTAATGTAAACCTCGTTATGTTGCTAACATAAGCAACAGCTTGAGTGTGGAGCAACATAACATGCAACTAATTTAGACTTATAGACTATAAAGAAGGTTTGTGAGGATGAACTTTTAGGGCGCTGGTCCGAAGCGTGTGGCTCTACGAGGACGTGGGTTCGAATACCGCATATGGTATAATTTATTTGTAGTCGTCTTTCATCCTCATCTATCACCAGTCATTGTCTCGAATAGCCTCAGTGCAATACTACGGTAATACGAGTACGAATTAAGAAGATCATATTATCATGGAGTTATAAATAGTACTGGATCATATTATGCATTATCCTCCTAAAGTCTAAGCTGTATTCATGTCATTTATTTATCTGACGGTAACTGTAAGTCAAAAGGTTCGAATCAAATCATACCAACAGGCAAAGCAACCGAGACATTGAACTCGACTGAAAATAGATGGGTATGACTTAAAGATAAATTAACATTCATTTGACTTTGGTCGACGAAATATTTTATATTCATTTATTAATTAATTGCATGCCTACAAGTATACCCTACCCTATAAATTTCATTTACTAATTGTTAAGTGTAAAGATTTATTTAAGAATAATGATATGTTGAGGTGCGTGATCCCACTGCATTCAGCTGGGAGTGCGGCCTCGCTGTCCACCCCTGGACTGGACTGAATGCGAAATGAGACGTGTTGGTGTTAATATTATTACCATGCCGTCACTGAATGTACACTTACATTTACATGGATTGAATTGATTGACTGCGACTGTTGTCATGCGAGCTCCTTACCTTGGTACATCGCGGGGCCAGGATTATGCCTACTATACTCGTCCACAGGCGACTGCCGTGCGGTCACGGACCCAAGCAACACTCGCACTTACAATACTTACATTATCAACGTAGACTACTACCGATACTATTATAAAAAATAACACAAAAGTAATAAATAACTATAGACCAGTGTCACTCCTACAGATTTTTTCAAAAATACTTGAAACAGTGGTTAAATTTGGTTTATTTATTTGGATTAAGGACGCGTCAACCGTTAGGTCATAATGCACCACTCTAGCCTTATAGGGGATATGGGGAGGAGGGTCAGAACCAGCCACGGGTAAGAGGAGGAAATGGGGGTTTCTCACGTCGCGGTCGTCATCGTCTTTGTCATCGTTCGTTGTGTCATTGTCGTCGGGGAGGTCGTCAAGGGAAGGGGGAGGCGTCCCCGACGACGATTGCTAGACCTCACCTCTAGTTTCGGGGAATAATATTATACTACCCTCTTACTAGCTGATGTTTGCGAGGTGGACTTTTTCTCTTGAATCGCCATTGTACGATTAGCAGAGCCATGCTGGATAAAAATGAAATCATATCTAGTTCTCAACATGTTTTTTTTTAAATTATTATTTGGATTAAGGACGCGTCAACCGTTAGTTCATAATGCACCACTCTAGCCTAGGGGATATGGGGAGGAGGGGTCCATGCTGGTCAGAACCAGACACGGGTAGGGGAGAAGGGGGTTTTCTCACGTCGCGGTCGTCATCGTCTTTGTCATCGTTCGTTGTGTCATTGTCATCGTCGTCGGGGAGGTCATCAAGGGACGGGACGGGACATCAAGGGACCCAACGACGATTGCCAGAGCTCGCCTCTAGTTTCGGGGAGTAATACCTATACTCCCCTCTTACTAGATGATGTTTGCGAGGTGGACTTTTTCTCTTGAATCGCCTTGTACGATTAGTAGAGTTATGCTGTGGGCCAATTCTACCCCGGGCCCAGATGGCTTTCGACTGCGTTGACCACGGGATCCTCATGGAAAAACTTGAGGTCTATGGTGTAATGGGGTATAACATTACAATGGTTTAAAATTTAAATCTTACATTACAAATCGTTAATCGAAAGCAAAAAGTCAAAATTAGGCATGAAAATGAAAAGGGAATGAATACAGATTATTTTTCAGATTGGATGGAAGTTGGGGTTACCACAAGGCTCAGTGCTAGGGCCATAAATGTTTAATGACCTACAAATGTACATGATGCGTGTTAAACTAGCCTTGTTTGCTGATGACATCACAGCACTATTGTAAAAGACAGTCTTTCAAAACTAGGAGTAGAAGCACAAGTAAGCGCTGAACGAATTCAAACTTGGCTACGTGCAAATGTGTTGTCAATGAATAGGATATCTAAAACAAACTACATGCAATTTCATCTACCCCAAAAGGCAAATTTAAACATATCCCAAAATAAAGATAAATAATTAACGTTGAAGTAGAGCGGGTTATAAATATTTCGTTTCTCGGTACAATCATTGATGAAAAATTAAATTGGGAAGCTCATTCAAATAAACTTATCTTAAGATTAGGGTCTGCATGTTTTGCACTAAGAATAATTTACCCACAAATACAAAAATTTGTAAAGAAAAAACGGCAGCCAAGCTCTCCTTCAAAAGTCTTCGGCTGTGAATGCTGTGAGATATAGAAGTTGAGCCGAGCTTTTCATTCTTCCTTCCTAGTTTCGTATTGAAAAGAAGTAAGATCATTTCGCCTGTTCAGTGTTCACGAGCGCCAAGCTAACCATTTTAGTGGTAAAAAAGTAAAATTTTTAAACTCAAAATCATAAAAAATTGACAAATTAAAATGAAAAGTTTTTATTTTAACGACAATTTGTTTTTGTAGAAGTCATTTTTATCGAATCATTTTTGTCAGCTGTGATTATATGCAGCAGTGACCAAGGTGTATCGAATCTTGCACGGTCAAGGTTCCCCGAAATTGCGCTGGGAGATTGAGTAAACCTTGCAATCTTTACTCGTATTTCGTACTTGCTATGTTTTCCAAAATATTGTATGCATTTCAAAACATGTTTCATAATCTTTCCCGACGGGGGGTTTGAAACTAGGTCTTCGACATTTCGGGTATAAGGGCGCCTTTGCCAACTAGACTAGGAAAACGCCAAAGTCGTTGTTAGACAAGTGAGCGAGTCATGTGTTGAGTACCCGGGAACATTTGCTTTGAAGTTTGATAATTATATAGGTATGATTAATAGAGTTTTGAGTTTAGTTGGTATAAGGGCAAGTCAACTGTAATGCCATTATGCACCACTCTATATAGGCTAGAGAGGCCTTAAGTAGAGGGAAGAAAGAAAATGTTCCCGGGTACTCAACACATGACTCACTCACTGGTCTTACAACGGCTTTGGCGTTTTCCTAGTTATATGCCTTTGAAGTTTGAAGTGACATGTAATATACTC
This sequence comes from Sweltsa coloradensis, assembly GCA_024449915.1. Lineage (NCBI taxonomy): Eukaryota > Metazoa > Arthropoda > Insecta > Plecoptera > Chloroperlidae > Sweltsa > Sweltsa coloradensis. Next base: position 77,000 of record JAMZAV010001050.1, on the reverse strand, counting down.
TGAACACACTGTGCAACGGGCCCACAATTCGAAATACAATACAATACAGACTGTTCAGTGTTGCTCAAAATTGCACAAGCTATTTTATTTAGAATCAATATTGACCTTCTTTCAATAGAAACACTTTTAAATGGAAATAAAGTCGATAAGGGTATATTCTACGGCTCAGAAAATTAGTTTTAATTTTAATTTAACGTTATAGTGTCAGGTAATGATTCGAATGTTGTTTTATAGGCGTTGCCTGAAACACAGTTGTGCGTGAGATGTTGTAGGCTTTCACGACCCGTAGATGTCTTTCTCTCTTTAGATGTCACAGTTGTGCGTATTCAATAGTGGTAGAAATATATCATCGGGAGGTGGAAGTAGGAGGAATATCTCTGCATGAATCCTGGCTCTGCGGCCCCGTCTTCCCTGAGGCTGCGCGGAGCCTCTGCGCGCGCAGCAGCCGTCCTGAACCCGCCCGGCGCGGCCCGCTGGTTGAACACGTACACGGCTCTCGGCTGCCGCTCCGCCTGGAAGTCCGGCACGCTGGGCAGCTCGGGGTACGACTCCGCGGCGTAGTCCGGCCCGTTCCAGTAGTGGCTGACGCACTCGTCGGCCACGGCGAGGTCGTCGCGCGTCTCGATCCTCGGCAGGGACTCGTCGATGTTGACGAGCACCGGTGCGCGTGCGCGAGCGCCGTCCGTCTGCGTCGCCCTCGAGGCCGCGTCGGCCGCGCGACGGAACGCGGTCGCGCTGGCTCGCGAGGGGTAGACGGAGTAGATCTGGGTCTCGACCAGCGGGCGTTGGCGACCGTCGGGAGTCAGCATCGAGACCGTGCGCGGCGGGGAGACGGTCTCCACGGGCAGGTCCAGTCCCGGGCAGCCCTGGGACGTCTGCACACACAAAATAGTGAGGTTGCACAAAACTGACATTTCATCATCAAGTTGATTCAGGAGAAGACAGACATTAACCACTGTTAGTTAATTGCAAATGAAATTAATATTTCTTCATTTTAAACGTTTTCAGATTTAGTGTGTCACCTCTGCTTTAAGTACTGGTACTGGTACTGGGGCTGTGTCATTGGTGTTAACAATGGTATAAACTACAACGGAGGTTATTCCTGACCCATCATAGATTACAAAGAGCAACTTCATAGGTGTGCGACTATGCGGGGCCTTCTACGCACAACGCGTCCACACTGGGAGAAAACATTTGGATGACCCACCATTCAAACTATTACCATCGAGTCAGTCGTACATCTCGACGGCAAAAGAGCCTGAAATGGGCTCAACTTGGGGGGCAAGGGCTAACCCATACAACTCGGTTCTACACATCACGGAGCATGTATTGTATATTTCAAGAAAAAAATTCGCTGCTAACAATACGTCACGACGCTTCAAAGATGGGTCCTCTTCTTACCATGTGCTGTTGCTCCGTGAGCGGCATGGTGTGCGGGGGTGTGGACCGCGGTATCACGTGGGTGTAGCATATCTCCTTGTACTGGGAGCGCGTTATGTCGGGGCCCGGCCGGTGCGCAACAGCGATGTCCCGGCTCGGAAGCGACGACCACTCGTTGGAACCGTCGTTGATGGCGAAGCTGTGGAACTTGTAGTTCGGAGAGTGGCCACCGTTTCCCATCTTGAGCGCATGTCGCTGATAAATGGGTCGGTTGAATGCATGCCAGTATTCGTCATTTGTTGGGGGGTGTTTCTGGAAAACAATTTACAATGTAGTTTGTTATCCATTTGTTTCTTGTGCCTTATGGTAGGTAGACTGAATTTGCAACCAACATCCGTGGCATATGGCTAATTGTATTGTATTTGTACCTTTCCTTAATGTATATTATCTAGCATCTAGACTACACGAGGCAGTGGACATTTGGCATGGCAAAGCTTTGAATGTTCTGAAGCCGCCCGACAACGCACGATACATACAGGACAGGTACAGGATACAGGGTCGTACCTTGAAGTAGACTATCCTCTTGGCCACGGGTGTGATGTTGCACCCCGCCCCGCGGTACAGAAGCCACAGCAAGAACGCAGGCTTACTCTGGATGGTCAGGTCTGTGTCCTCCACCCACGCAGGCAGATACCAAGTCCCTCCCATTCTCGTCCCGTCAAATAGCTTAAGGAAAGCAGCATAATAAACAAGATATTACACTAATCTGTTAATGTTATTAGTAATAAAAGAAGCCCAAGTGCACCAACATGACTCCTTAAAATGCCGGTGTTTACTATACCGGATATACCTTCACCCACGAACGACACGGTTCACCAAGCAGGGGGAGGGAGGGAGATTTTCGTCGCGAGTGCGAAGCGAAGAAAGCAGCGTAGTATGGTTTGATTAAGAAGCACGTGTTTCTGGAGGCGGACTTAATTTTTAGTTAAATTCATTTGGATAAAGGCGCGTCAACCGTTACGTCATACGCCACTCTAGCCTATAGGTGATATGGGGAGGAAAATCCCAAGCTGGTCAAAACCAGCCAAGGTTGTAGGGGGAGGAAAGGAGGGATCTTACGTAGTGGTCGTCGTCGTCGTCGTCGTCGTCGGGTTGGTCGTCAAGGGAAGGGGGCAAGGTCTCCGATGACGACCGCCAGAGCTCGCCTTTAGTTTCGGGGAGTAATATACTTTTCTATGCTTACCAGCTGATGTTTGCAAATGTTATATGATAAGCAGAGCCATGGTCTGGCCCAAATTCTACCCCGGCCCAGTGGTGGATGGTGGTGGGGGTGGACTCGTTTGCTAACTAACCCTTGGTTGACACAGAAGGCATATACATGAGCGATAGTCTACTGTCAGTCCTAGGTCGTATAAGCAATTAGAATATAACAATGTTTACCAAGATAGTTGAGTAGAGCCATGATAACTACAGACACTGCATTTGAAAGACTATTTACAAGAAGTTTAGTTCTGCCAGGAAGGACGGAGTGGTTACCCGGCAATGAGCCAGGCGTGCTAACAATAAGAAAGAATACTGTGTTCTATTGAGAACGAAAGAGAGGTGACTTGTCCTATGTGAACTATGTATTGTTGTGCAGGAAATTCAAACTATTAAAAATTCACCGCAATACTGAATTCGCGAACGTAATTAAATTGACGTTTTTGGTGGAGATGCCGGGGCCGAGAGGATAATTTAATTTATTTGCTTATAGATTTATTGCTTTATATGTATGGTGAGCGCAAGTGCAGCTGTAGTTTCGCAACATTGTATTGATACCTACAAATAAACGGATTATCTACTTTATTTCCTCGTTTTTGAGAATATGCCTGATGAAAAGAAAAATAAATTCTCTGCGCTTTGCAAAGCTATAGGCGCAAAGATAGACCCAATAGAGCGTGTGGACCTACACAAAATAGCTTCTCGGGCGCGATTTAGAAAAGAAGGCACGTCCATAGAAGACCTGCGCAGATACATAAAACTGTTGGTTTCGCAAGCCTATCCAAACGCCTATGTAGACACGCGAGATGAACTGGCAATGGAGCAGTTTGTAGCTGCTCTAAATCCCCATTCATTGAGGCAATTAGTACGTCAGGCGTGCCCACCCTCGTTGGAGGCAGCAGCCATGGTCGCACCTGATGTGCGAGTAGAAGAGGGTCACACCTGTTGTATTGCTTCAGTGGTCAACCTCACACCCCTGGAGGAGGTGTTAAAATCTAACACTTTAGCAATGCAGGCAATGACAAAATTTGCATTTGCATTTTTTGGCATGCCATGCAACAGTTGCTGTCACAGCAGGGAAGCCAGGCTCAAGAGAAGGGGTTAGGGGGTAGGGCCAACCACATCAACAGCCAGGAGTCTGTCAGTCGTCAGGGGGACAACTACCAGGGGGACAGGTCAATAACCACCAGGCTATTGGCCATGGCAAGCAACGACAACTGTACCCCAACAACAACAACAACAACCAGTGTAATGGCCAACACCAGCTCCGCAGCAACAGCAACGACGGGACTCGAGAAAACTACCAGGGGTCGGTAAATTGGTAAATTCTAGTGAGCCGGCCACTAGGGCAAGGTTGTCCAGCCGAGTGCAGTCACCCAGAGCAAAGAGCAGCGAGGTATACAATGAGTATGGCAAAGGGGCTACATATGTACGCGGCTCTCTGGGCGAGGTTAAGGCAGTCTGCTTGGTGGACACTGGTGCCGCAGTGTCACTGCTACGGTATGATATCTGGGGGAAGATGGCGACTTGGGGTAAGTCATTACAAGAACCATCTTTTAGATATTATGAATGTAAAAAAAGAAAATCACACATTGGTCAAGGTGAGGTACAAATCACTTTTGGTACACACACCATGAGATGACCCATCCTATGATTGTTCCTAAAAGCATAAAGCATGACTGCATTTTTGGGTCAGATTTCTTGCGCAAGTATCGAGGGAACGTGTTACTCTCTACACAACAGCTCCGGATCGGTGACACAGTCGCCCCGTTAGTAGGAGATCAAGAGAGGAATGGAGCATGCCATGTGTCTGTAGAAAGTACCACGGTGATACCACCATACCATGAGATGATTGTATGTGGGATTCTTTCCCACTCACATGATGGTGAGGGGTTTCTGGAACCCTCAATAAATTTTTCTAAGTGGGGGCTCTTAGGTGCACGAGTTTTAGCATTTGGGAACAGAAAGAATTTTCCGTTGAGGGTATTAAATCCTTCTGATAGCCCTATCACCCTCCATAAGGGAACTAAAGCAGGGGAGTTTATTCAATGGGCGCCACCCCAGGAAGTATGTTCGGTAGAAGACGAGGGTAAGAGAGAGCATACAGTTTCCCAGTTGTTCGATTTGTCTCATGTAACTCCCGACAAGCATGCTCAGCTCACACAGCTCTCCTAGAGTCTTTCCCGGACGTGTGTGCCACTTCAGCAGCAGATCTCGGTCGTACATCCCTTATATATCATAAAATTGATACGGGGAATGCAACGCCAATACGGCAGCCCCTAAGACGGATACCCATTCACCGTCGAGAGGAGGTAAGACAGACAGTGAACGAGATGCTGGACAAGGGTGTCATCCAACCATCAATGTCTCCCTGGAGTTTTCCGGTAGTGCTAGTTCAGAAATGGGATGGTTCAACGAGATTCTGTCTGTTTTACAGGCGTCTTAATGGTGTAACTCTAAAGGATGCATATATGCTCTTCCCCGGATAGAAGACATATAAGATACCCTCTGTGACGCACACGTGTTTTCGGCATTGGACTTAGCGTCAGGTTATTGGCAATGTGAAGTTTCCCCAGAGGACCGTCCAAAAACTGCCTTCTCGACAGGATTTGGGTTGTTCGAGTTCACAAAACTTCCATATGGTCTCTGCAATGGACCTAGCACCTTGGGCCCACGTTCCAGTACCTAGTCTTCCTCGGATTGCAATGGCAAACGACTTTGGTTTATATTGATGACATGGTAGTATATAGAAGGAACTTTAAGGAACATTTGGTGCATCTCTGAGAGGTGTTTGAGCGTTTTAGAAAAGTGGGGTTGAAAGTGAAGCCTTCAAAATGCCAACTACTCAAACAAGAGGTTAACTTCCTTGGACATGTGATTTCACAAAAAGGCGTATTTACTGACCCAACAAAAGTAGCTGCGATCGCCAATTGGTCTATACCAGCCAACGTTGATGGGCTAAAATCGTTCCTGGGTACCTTCTTTACTAAATGGACTGAGGCATATGCTCTTCCTAATCAGGAGGCATCATCGGTGACGGAGAAACTAGTTTCGGAGTTTGTCATTTTGGTGCACCAGTAGAGATCCATAGTGATCAGGGACGGCAATTTGAAGCTAAGCTTTTTCAAGAAATGTGTACTCTTCAGTCTCTTCTAGACATTACCAAGACGAGGACTTCGGAATATCATCCCCAGGGGGACGGGATGATTGAACGATTCAATCGAACTTTGCTGGAAATGCTCAGTCAATGGGTAAATGATCACCAGACAGATTGGGATGTTCAACTGCCTCAAGTGATGTTAATATACCGCTCCAGTGTCCATGAATCCACCAAATTTAGCTCACACTTCATGTTGTTTGGTTGCAACATCCGGTTGCCACTGGATGTGATGTATGGTCTACCAGTGCCGGCAACCACAAGTACGGAATACGCAAATAACTTGCGAGCAACACTGGAGGAAGCACATGCGAAAGCCGGGGAAAAACTTCAAGCATCTCAATTCTCAATGCATTCAAAAAATAAACTATGACAGGCATTGTCATGGAACACCGTGTATCGTAGGCGATCGCCTCTGGTTAATATATGAAGTGGTGAAAGTGGGCCAAACAAGGAAGCTGCATAGACCGTGGCAGGGGTCGTATGTATAAGGAAGAAGCTCTCGGATGTAACCTTTGAATCGGCTCTGGTGGGTTTAGAAGAAATGGGCGCCTGCTAAGGAAGTGCTTAGTGGTACACTTCAATCGTCTGAAGCCATATGCAGGAGAGGAAACAATCTCACAACTCACGACGATAAAGAACGAGCTTGCTTCTGGTTCTAACGCAACAGTAAGGGAAGTTGAGCAGTCAAATGCTCATCACCAGGTTCTTGCAGAACCTTCTACGAGTCGTGAAGAGTAAGCCGTCAAGTCATTGAGCCAGCCCCTGGAGGCCAGCAGGGTGGTGTCCCTTGGTTAAGAGGAAGCCGAGCCAAATAGTGGTCGTGACCCTCATAAAAATGTCCGGGAACCAGATAGGCTACAAGTGGGCATTTGAGAACATGATTGGGTTATATGGCCATGGGACGTGGCTCATTCTGAAACGGGGGGTAGTGTAGCAAAGGTCTATGTCTGGGGTTGGAGCGCGGGGGTAGTTCACGCCCCCTCCGTCTAACGGTAGACTCATCAGGCGCAAGATGCGACAGACATAACCTGTCGCTACAAGACCAACAATAAAACAACATCAGGATGTTTATTATGTCTTACAGCAATATTTATTCCTAAAAAATTCGTTACACATTATTTACGAAATTTAAATCTGATACAACTTGGGTGTCTATGACTGTGGTGACTCGTGATGCCTCACTGGTCATCTTCTTGTGGCTGCCGCTCTATGATCAACCTCTTTGGTTTTCCTTTGCTCTTATCAGGCTTGGTCCTCGCATTGGACGACCGAACAGGGACCCAGAAGTTGGAGTAGGACGCGTCCTCCCTCGTGACTGGATCACGCCTGGACTTCGTCTGTGGCCGCGGCTTGTCCTGGATCTCGGGTAGAGTGTCGTGCTCGTAGGACCTGTGTTCTTCTACCTGAAACAACACTACACTATCATCTCCACTCGAATACCTTGGAAATTTTATCAAAGTTTTAGTTTTACATCTTTCATCACTCAAACCTAGGCAGGAGACATGCTGGACAGATCCAGCCACAGGTGGGTCCTAAATTTGTATAAACATGTGGTTTGTGAACGAATTAATATTGTTGTTTGTAAAAAATGAATCATGAATGTGACAATAAAATTTTTATATAAATATATTATTATGTAAATAACAGTGAAAAGTCCAATGATTTGTAACGTTACTACCTGTTATATAGTTTAATTTTTTCTAACCAAATAAAAGTTTGTTCATATACCAGTTCCACCTGTAAACATTCTAAAGGAGATTGATTGGATTGGATTGTTGCATTACCTTCATCGATGGTTTGCTGTCGATGATTTTCGGCTCGAAGTAGTCCGAGTCCGAACTCTCCTCTGAGAGTTTGTTATTGCTTGGAGCAATTCTAACGGACTTCCGTCTTGGATGAGTATCCGGTGGTACGCACTCTGAGTTGCCCTGGAGTCCCTCGGTCTGCGAGCCGGCCGGAAGGTAGTGGTGGTGACAGACCACAGGTGTCTGCGTGTCAACCGTGGATCTTAACCTCTCCGTCTGAGTCGTGGCTGAGGATACGTTGTCGGGCACTTCAAAGTGGTGGTGGCAGACGACAGATGTTTGAGTTGCGATCACTGATTTTATTTTGCCAGTTTGGGTTGAAACTGATGAAACGTTTTCCAAAGGAATTTCTGGTAGTTGGTAATGGTGGTGGCAGGTCACCGATGTCTGCCTCGAGACGGTTGTGACTTTTGGGGTTTCACTTTGACCTAGCGTCAACCGTAAGTCTTGGCTGGGCTCGTATGGTTCATAAATGTCCGACTGCTGATTGATGGCATACTTTGAAACACTGTCTTCGGGTGCGATGTTTGGTAGTGAGGGGTAAGGAAAGGCCGTTGCCACCGTGATTGGGGGTGCGACGAAGATACTGTCCGGCGGTCTGCGATGCAGGCGACACGTCTGGGTCGCCACGGACGGCGTCCCCGGGCGCGACTTGTCTAGGTGACACGTCTGGGTCGTCACGGACGGCGTCCCCGGGCGCGACCTGTCCAGGTGACACATCTGAGTCGCGCGCGTCTGCTCACTTCTCTTCGTATCCTCATAGGATGAAGACAGATCGAGGTCACGGCGACATGTCTGGGTTCCGACGTCTGAGTTCGACGATCTGTAGAGTGTTGTCGCCTGGAGGGTGGGTATCGAGCGGGGGTGCGGTCCATCCCGGGTGACCACGAAGTAGTTGTACTCCTCGGCGGGGTAGCTGCGAGACGACGAGGCGCTCGAGAACGATTCCTCGGAAACTAGTCCTGACAGGGGCGGATAAGTCTCGGGACAAGAAGAACTACGGAACTCCTCTCGCTGGTAACGAACAGATCTTGGGGGATGCTTCGGCACAGATTTACGATCTCCGCCTCTTCCAACGACACGAAAATATAATAAAATGACTGCGGCCGTGCCACATCCGATTATTAATTGAGTTCGGTCAACCAATTGTAATCGAGAGAACGCAGCACCCATCAAACTCTAATGACGGGCGGTCAGCACTTGTCGGTCCTCGCGGGAGTTTGCGTAGAGATTGCCAGTTTCGTGGAGGGGTCTAGAAACAAAACATATTATGTCTCATACACATCTTGGTAAACCTCGGTAAAACAACCAACGGAAACATGACTTACGGATCGTAGCCTGTATCTAATATCTTCAAAGTGCTTCTGTAGTTCCGGGATCCGCGATAGTTTCTGCATGAATATTGCGTAGCCTTCCAACGACTCAGAGCTGCGAACAATGCATGGGATACACATTAAAGTTGCAAAATAAATACGGGTTTTTGACAGTGTTCAGACCACTTAATAGTAGTAGTCGTTCCAATCTTACGGTAGACCGTAGATGGTAATTAGGAAATGCCCAATGGCTGTTTAAGAACACTCATCCCTGGCATTCGCATAAGCTTCTGAGGAAAACCTCTAAAACAAACTTTAGTCGGGATTGCCGGTCTCGACGGGATTTGAACCCGGGGCCTCCCCAATCAGAGTCGCGCGCTTACGAAGTCGCTTACAGACTACCTATAGACTACCTACCTCCAGCAGACAGTCGCCTGCAGGCGTGGCCTCCCCGAGGCTACCTACAAAGTCTCCTCGAGATCTCAGCCAGTGGGTTTGATGAGGTTGGACGTCCACATTGAAGTTAGTTTTCACCTGGAAATAGTTTAGTATATTTATTATTTAGGTCTACATTTAACTAAGTCTGGTTTATGAAAAACCGAACTGACGAATCCGTTTAACAGTCACTATACGCAGTGCATTTGTCTTTGGAGACTGAGCCTACCCTGTTCAGATATTCTAGCTGGTGGGGGGAAGTGTTGCTAGTCGGGATTGTCTGTGGCTGGAGCTGAATACGGAAGGTAGGCCTACCTCTGTCGGTATAGACCTACTATGTAAGGCCTGGCCCTATGTTCATAAATTCACATTTACTCTTGAAGCGAGTCCTCCGGCTTCCTATAGGACGGTGCGTGTATACACTAGGCGTAAATCAATGTGTATCGTTGTATCTTGCCCTTGATTTACTTCTGACGCCGGGTTAACCTATCAGTTTTAGGTTGGGTGCACGGCAACTGGGGTGTAGACTAGGGTGTCTCTCACACTTTGACTTTCAAATACTACCTATATCTGAGTGTAGAGATCCTTATATTACATCATCCCAGACAAGTCTGACTGTGCGCAGTCCAGACCAACCTCGAGCCTCCGTAGACAGACATCATCACTCCCACCATTCTCGTTAGGTGCCGTTTGACTGGGGTATATAGATGACAGTGTATGTCTGCTGAAGGGAACATTGGGGAACTTCTTCGGTTGGTTGGTCCAAGTCAGAGCCCTTACCTAATGAGTACGACTAGGACCCCTTCAGGTGACTAACTAGGTGATTGCCCCTAGCTTACGTGTACGACTAGGACCCCTTCAGGTGACTAACTAGGTGATTGCCCCTAGCTTACAAGTAGGAAGGACTTGGGGAAACCTTGGAAACGGCTCTCAGTCAGGACGGCCGGTGGCCGGGATCGGACCGTAATCTACACAACCAACACGGCCCCCGCACGTGTCTCACACTTACCATCTGCCCAGGGGGTGCACTCCCTTCTCTCCCCTCTACTCTGTTCAATTTGGAAAAGTTATTTTTATTTTTAAACCTGTTAATTTTGTTCATGTTGCCATCACCTCGGCAATGGCGACAATGAGACTGCACAGATGGTGTTATTGTTCGAGTCGAGTCTTGGCGACAACTTTTAGCTTAGATAGAAATAAATTCTATTTCAATTCTATGAGGCTAATATTATAATTTTGGAACGTTGGACTTTTCACAATGTTGGTATTGTTTGTAAGTTCCGTTGATATTAATTACATCACTTCACGTAAGCGGCTACTTTTGAGCAGTCATAGCAACGAGGCGTAGTTGCACCAAAAACAATCAGATTTCGTTAATTATTGTACTTTTATTTCGTAAACACGTCGTATATTTCATGCTGATCTTGTGTTGAGCTGCACGCACAAATCATTTCAGATGTTACTATAGTAGGTACGTCCCAGCACGAAGAGGCTCTGAGCCCCATGCACGACTCACCCACACAGACACACTTTCTTATACAAACTGAAATATCTGTACGTTTGATTGCCTGGATCTTCTGCTTTTCTGCTTCGAGAGCAGTAATATATCAGTCCCTGCACCACATCATAACTAGCTCCGTAGCTGAAGGATATCCAGTCCAGTCAAGGGATTCCAAATATTGCTGTTCGTTTATTCATGGTTTGTTCATTTTTGACACAGTAAGAAACGAGTATATTTCCCACCACGTTGGTAATACGGATGACGGATCGAGCAAGCTAATAGTTAGTCTGGGCAAGACGTGTTTAGACTTAGGGCAGAACTTCACATACTACACGCGAGAAGCTCTCGACACCAGTCATCCTACCATATCTTGATATCCCTCCTTTGCATTCAAACAAGCTATTCAAACTTGGTACCATGCCTACAGGCGTGTATCACCTTTCTATCGTATCCTTGTATATCATATTATTTTATCTACCTTGGTATCCAACCTGTGGTATCATCCTACCTTGTGTCATGCACATGTTCCACCTACATTGTATTATTATTCTTGGTATTCTGACTGACTGAACAAAACCTTGGAATAAACTTCAGTCAGGATTGCGGGATTATGCGGAACTCGAACCCACATACTCTTGGTGTCGTATTCCTCGGACCTACGCCCTAACCGAATACACCACCGCGGACGGCATGGTGTGCATTTGATAACATGCATATTGCCGACTGCCTGCCAAACAGTCAAGTCGTGTTGCGCAACACCTAAAAAATGTCTACATTCTGAACTACTTGGGAATAAAAGTTAGCAACTTCCATTCAGATCTCTTCAAAGTATCACGTGATCGTTGATAACCAATCACAACAGTAGGTGTCACCTTTGTTACTTTATTTTGTTGCTCGTGTGACAGGAATAGCAATAAAGTTGAGCAACTTTATTGATTGTTTGTCAGCCACTTAAAGGGGCTATTACCCCCAAAAAAGTTTTACCACATAATCTATAGCATATTACTACACTAAAACGACCGTTTTAAAAATTATAATTTGTTACTGTGATTTTAAACAATTTTTTTAAATTTTTGATCATGAAATTTACGAAAATTGGCGTTTTGGTCAATATCTTGAATTGGCTTTAACCTGTTTTTTTTTGTTCCAAATAGATACCAGAGCATCATACCAATCTAAAATGGCTCTTTATAACATCGTGCCGTGAAACTGTAATCAAATATACACTCAAACACGCAAAAATATGTATTCCAAAATCACACCCCTTCTTGCTAATCAGCATATTTTGACCGAACCACTTGCCCAAATTACAAAACAGAATACTACATATTATAGAAGATTTACAGAAAACGCTGTCGAGTACGTCAATAATGGCCAATATTATTTTGGATCAAAATCCTCGGGCCATCAAATTCCAACTCGCAACCTTCTCGTGGTTTGGCCCGTGATTAGGGGAGTTTTTCTCCCTGAAACTAATGGCGTGCACTGGGTCGTCGTCGGGGAACTTTCCCTTCCCTTTGACTACCTCCCCGACGGCGACGACAATGACAACACGGACGAATGATGACACAGACGGAGACGACCACGACGTGGGGGAACCTCTGCCCTCCCCATATGCTTGTGGCTGGTTCTGACCAGCACTGGCCTGTCCACCCCTTGTCCCCCCGCGTCATCCCTTACGTCCCTCCCTTCGTCTCGATTAGCCAAGTTGCATAAATATCAGACGTTAAGCAATACCCAATCAAAAACCAAAATCCTCCAAGGTCACGGGGCATAAGATCGTCCCCATGTTATTTCTTATGAAAGATTTTTGCCAATATGGGACCTAGCTCGAAAAATGCCATGCCTTACATTTTTTGGGAGGGTCATGATGGACCCAATAATTTTTCTGTTAATTTCTAAATTCATAACTAGTTAGCCTGAATGAAATATATTTTTTGAGTTTAGCAGGTGAATATACCCCTTTAAGGACTATTTTAAACGTTTTCAAAGAATTCAATAACCGGACTGAGTCGAGCAATGGGATTGAGTTCTTGAGTTCTCTTGAGATCAACGGGTCTAGACATGTAGTTAGTTAAGTTGAGTCGAGCGATAGGATTGAGTTCAACGGTCCAGGCCTGTAGTTAAGTTATTTAAGAGTCTGTAGTAATATCTCCTCCTCTTGCAGGCCTAATCCAGCCTGGGGTTACACTTTACATCCTCCCTAACGGCACATTTGATAAATACGTATTTTCAATTTTTAGGACCAGTCACTGAACAGATTTCAAAACAAAATGTTTTTGAAAATCGTATAAAAAAGCAAAGTGCGTACTGGCTTTTACACAAATCCTAAACCAACAGATAAAGAGGTTGCTTCTTTGGCAAATCAAATATTTTTTGGGGGGCAGGTTCCCTATATGTCGCTCGTCTCTAAATGACCTTATACGGACACACGCGCATGCACTCACACTTGCACACATACGGACACACACGCATTGCCGTTTAAGCGTGTTTCAAACTTGATGTAGTTGATTATTTTTATCATGGGTAAGACACAAGACGATACTATGAAAAATGCATTTATTAGTTTTAAAACAATTTGAAATGTATCATACATCCTCATGTACATTCCAACTATGAACTAAAAAATTAGAGTTATTTTTTAAATTTGAAATGTATCATACTCATACATCCTTATATAATATGTACTACTTAGAATATATACTATAGAAAGATATCCAGTAAAATAATTTTGTGTAATTTTTTCATTTATTTGTGGTATGAAAAGTTAATTCTTACATTTTTTGTTCATCATTGCTCAGTTAAGCCAAAATGTTTATTGTTTTTTAACTTACTTTAATGACCAACAAACATCATCAAAGATTACTATTTTCATTCATATGTACTCAATATATTACTCATTACTACTCTTGTTTGAAAGTTTTCTTCGAAAGAAAAGTTTAATTTTTTGTTTCCTTGAACATTTCGTAGTTTGAGTTGCTTGATCTTCTTTGCATATTTTATCAGTGTCTAAGTCTTCCGATGATTTTATCTCTGGCAAAGATTCATAGTCTATGAAGACGGTGCATTCTTCATTGGTGGTGGGCAATGTTGCTTCGTCCAGGCAACTATTTGTACAGATTCCTCTCGAACCCTTTACAGCGGAAGCGTTCAGAAAGTCTGCCGTATTGGAGAACGCTGTGAAGCTACAAGACGAACGATCGCTCTTTGCAAACGCTCCCTGCTCACTGTGAGCTTCACGCGTCAACTCGGCGGGCGATGTCTTGCTTCTCTCTTGCGCACACCCCCTCCTGCTTGCGAGGAGATCAAGGTTCTTCTTCTTCTTCTTCTTCTTCGGCCTTGACGCAGCGAGCCACTGACGGACCATCTTTGATTGACTCAGTGAAGAATCAGAGTTCGAAGGCGAAGGTGGTTTCAACAGATAGTCGTCCAGATTGGTCTGTGTCCCACACGACTCGGTAAAGTGAGTACTCGTCGACCGGTGACAGCGGTTTGTAGCATCTTCTAAAGAGATTTGTTCTGGAGGTTTCTGCAAAGGTGAAATATTCTCCAAGCTCTCTGTTTGAGTTGCTTTTGTGCAACTTGGCTTTGTGTTGAGTAACGTACCACTCTTGCATTTTGTTCTTAATTCCGGATCCATCATGGTAAACGTTTCTTCGTACGTTTGTGTGGACATAGTTCTAAATTGCTTGTCCGTGATTTCGGAGCTCGACTTGTGGGGAAACATGGTACCTTGGCCGGCGAATGTGTTGGAGTCCAGCGCAAATGGAGTTGGCCAAGGGTACATGAACGGAAACTGATAAGACAAACTTTGATGATGTGGAAACAGAAAGGAAGACGTTGTAGAGCCGAGTATTGATGGAGAGGGAGGCAAGACTCGGCTCAACAGCGGGGAGAGAAATGGTAGCCCGGAATAGGATGGGAGCACTCGCGATTTATAGAACGGGTGGTTTTCCAACGGTTGATGGTTCGGTATCGGTGGCTCTTGTAGTTTGAAAGCTCTTTGGAACGGCATGTGACGCTCCTCTTCCTTCTGATCGTGACGAGTTTCATCATTCCCGTCCGTTTTCCCCTCGGGGTCTTTAGTCCTGTGCGGAGGTGCTTTTAGTTTGTTCGTTGCCTGGCAGCTTACAGTGGAGAGAGTTGGACTACGTTGTCTGTCCGCGTCGTGTGTAGCGGTCTCTTCCATGTGGTTCGCAGGTGAGCTTGCGGTAGTTGCTGCGGGGGACGTAACATGCTGTTCCAAGTACATGTTTGCCGAGCATGGTTCTCGTGGCTGATTCGTGTCTGCCGATCTTTGAGGATGATCAACTGTGACTGGATCAACGTCGTAGTCGAGTTTTGTACTCGTCTCGGTTGTGTTTGGCGCCGTTACTATTGGCAGGCATTGTTCCGTTGTCGGCGCAGTTGGTTTGTCCACCGTGAGTCGATAAACTTGCTGTGCACTTCCATTTGGTTTTGACGAAAATATGCTAATGGGGGACGAGCCTCTGGATACGTTCATCGTGCTGCATTTAGACACGCCAAACGACACTCTGTTTTTATCATGTTTTGGCTTGCTGTATTTATCTACGTCAACGTCCGCTCTTTGCAGTAGTTCTAATCGCATTGCGAGGTGTTCAAGTGATGCCAAGGACGTGTCAGAGTTGAAATACTTCAAACTATGTGGTTCTAGCTTGTCGCAGCCAGACTCCCGGAGCGGGTTCTTGTTCTCCTGCTCTACACCCGACGGCTCAGTGGTTCCCACACCCACATCCGCGTGCAACAAGTAGTCCGGGATCAGGTGGCGAGACAACTTCTTGTTAGTGTCCGAGACCAAATCAATCAAGTCCTCTTCTTTCAACTTTTTACCTCGGTGCGTTTTGAACAAACTCTGGCTTTTGTTAGCAAGGGTTTCCTTGAGTGCGCGGGCTCGGGCCTTGGATGTATTGCACAGGTTCTTGAGACGTTGCCAGACGCGGCTCTTCCGAGTTGAAGATGAATCAGATTCTCTGGAAGTCCAAGTGTTGTGGTCGTCACAAGGTCCTCGCTCGGATTTAGAAGGGCTGGGGAACCTACTTGAGCCAATGCAGATATTCACTGGAGCCCCTCTGTGCGGCGACACCTCGCGGGATCCCGATGAACTAGGAGACCTTCTGTGAAGAAAATAAATACGTCGTGTTTAGTTCAGAGACGGAATCTTATATCATGTTTTCAACTTGCAACTGGCCATGACATTCTGCAACACCATCTAAACAGATTCAACATCACCAACGAACCGTCCACTTGTAAATAGAGCACACTTTTTCAGGTGTGCCGCACTCCAGAATGACATTGACTCCTTGCCCTATGTTGCGAGCAGATCAGAGAAAGACCCAACCTTATACTGGATAGCGAGAAAGAAGAATGACTGAAGAAGCCCCTCTCTGCGCAGGAAAAAATTACACATCTCGTACTGGATTTACAATAATTCCTGATCCTGGCTGAACAATCCCAAATCTATGATTATGTGGCATATGTTGGGAAGAGTGACAAAAGGTTACTACTTTTTTAAATTTATTGGATGAGCGTAGCGAGCGTAGCGAGCGAAGCGAAGATTCCATTTCACTACACTGGAGAAAAAATCCGGAATGTTTTTTTTTTTTTTTTTTTTCTTTCTTTTTTTTGTATTTTTGTGTGTCTGTGAACACGATTCCGGCTAAACCAATACTCCAATTACGATGAAATTTTATGGAGGTCTATGAAATCTCTGAACGAAGAACTGCACGGGGGGAAAAATCGATCGAAAAATTATTTCTCATGAAAATCGCAATTTTACGATTTTTTTCGATTTTTAAAAAGATTCTTCGACTTATAACACCTACATGCTTTATCCGATCTTAATGATTTTTGCACAGAACCTTTATTTTATGAATTAAGATATTCTTGTGAAATTTGAGCGCAATTGAAAAAATATTTATCATAAAAATCGAAATTTTACGGGTTTTTTCTTTTTTTAAACAATTCTTTGACTTATAACACCTACATGCTTTATCCGATTGTAATGATTTTTTCGCAGAACCTTAATTTTATGAATTAATATATTAGCATTAAATTTGAGCGCAATCGAGAAATTATTTCTTATTAAAATCGCAATTTTACGATTTTTTAAAACAATTACGATGAATAAATTAAAAAATTGAAGTTAATTTTTTATTTTATTTTATTTTATTTTATTTAAAAAAAAATCAACTTCGTAATGATTTTTCCACAGAACAACAGAAAATTCGAATAACACATGGCAGCTCAATGCACCAATTACGCTCATCCAACAACGCGGCGGGACTTAAGCGTTTTCCTAGTATCTTAAATTCGGTATAGCAGCGAGCAGCCAATATTAGCTTAAATACAGTACCTACTCGTAAGCATACGAACTGCAAATCCAGCATTTTCAGTTCTAGTCATTTGCAAGACATGAAAGAAAAATTAGTCTATGGGACGTGTATTGACAAGAACAAATTCTGGAAGTATGATGTTGGTAGATTCCAAATAAAAATACAGTTTCAATAAAGAAACTATTCTCTTTCTTGTGATACTTCTCATTTTTCATTGTAAAAAATAATACCAGAGTAGTAGGTATCATGACAAAGAAATAATCAGCCTGTATGTAGTAGGCCTATTGGTATTGACTCTTCTGAAATCAAATCAAACCACTGAAAATGATACAATAATGCAGTAGCAGTATCATACTAGTAGACAATAAAGCTGTTAGTAACTTTAGGAGATGCAATCTGTAAAGATATTTGTGGATGAGGATTCCTCCTGGCTTAATATGTTTATGTTTGTGTTGTATATCCTATGTATGTCTAATGTATTGCACTTGTGGGGCTTTGCCCTGTTGTCATGATCAATAATAATAATAATAATAATAATAATAATAATAATAAACAATGAAAGATTAACGCTGTTTTTTAGCCAAAACAAAAACCCAAAAGCAAGAGTGACCTTGGGTCCTGCTCTGACGGTAAAATCGTCATCTGTTTTGATTAGTTTAGTAGTAGGCTTGGACAAGACCTCATTTCAAAACGTCACTTTTTTTCTGCGTTTTGTACATATTTATGTCTCTATTGAACAAGAAATTCAGCAGCTACCTCACTTTTTGAAGGTAAGCTGTTGGATCCTAGCTCAAAACAATATAGGACTACTCCAGCCGCTTGGCATTCCATTGACATAACCTTAGTAGTAGGCAAACTAGCCCCTTGGCCAGTGGCGTAGGAACCGGGGGGGAGGGGGGGCAGGGGAGAAGGCAAAACTAACGTGTAACGTGAGTTGAAAATTAATCCCAGAATTTCTGTAGTTAATATGATAGTTGCTGTAAAGCATCCTTTACTGAGTCCGAGTGCAGTTAAAACATGACAAAATAACAGTACGTTGATTTTTTTATAGCCTCTGGCCCTAGCTGCCGCCCACAAAATCGGCCAAAATTTTCCCCCCACATCTTTCAAAACGTTCCTACGCGCCTGCCCCTGGCCACGTGCACGCGATGACAAGAGTCAGGCCTCTCACTAACCTGTCTATTCTCTCCGCTGTTGACATCTGCACGCGCTGCTTCCTCATGGCTTCGTTTCTCTTGCGAGACCAGTTGTATCCCCACCATCGGCTCCATCTCAGATCCCACAGATCTTTAGCCTCGCGCAGCTTCTCGGTGGAGGTGGCCAGAGCTGGACTACCGTCCCCCACCGCCTCACAGTCACCCTCCATCACCTGCCAACACAACAAACTAGGCTTCGTTAGCCAGGGACACTTGATCTGAGATATAGAATCAACCTCAAGCTGGGGAAATTATTTGTTGCTACATCATTGCTAGCGGTGAGAGATGTTAGCACAATGACAGGCGTTGTGTAGACCTTGTTTTGAATTGTGTTGTATTCAGCAAACATAAATTTGGCAATCCTAACAATCACCACCACAAACAAATTTTACTAAAAAAACTTGCCTGAAACTCGTTTTAATACTCTTATCACACTCTAAGAATCAAACAATTATCTGAGACAGTGTGGGGCAGCCGCATTAGCTGCCCTACCCATAATGTGCACAATCACAAAGAGTGTTTATACCCATACATTACATTTGGATGACACCACTGCATACATATTAATCTGGTCCAGGTTTCAGTAATAGAATAGCCAACTAGTTTGGACAGGACGGGAGACTTCACCTGACTTAACCCGTCATCAGACAGGCCAGCTTTGGTGTCTTGTCTGCTGAACTTGACGGGTCGTGTTGGGCTGAAGTAGGTTCCGCTTGGAGTGGCTCGCACATTATCGGGTAGGAGCGGAGTGGCTCGCACATTATCGGGTAGGAGCGGAGTGGCTCGCACATATCGGGTAGGAGCGGAGTGGCTCGTAGGGGCGGAGTGGCTCGCACATTATCCGGCAGGATCGGGCCGTGCAACAGAGGTCTCACAGTCTGCGGCTGCTGGGGCCCGGATGAAGTAGGGAACACTGCAGGGTAGTGCCTGGAACAAGCGGATCCAAACTAGAGCTCAACGTTAACATTACTACGTTGCTTTCTTAAATACTATCGCCACTTTGAAAGTTGCAATCATAAACTTAACAATAGTTGGTACAGAAGCAAAAATAAATCAATGATCAACAATACATCCACAATCAATACAACACTGACAGATTAACTTCTATGATAAGGAGGTAGGGCTACCGGTACAGTACTGGTGACTATGAACCGGTACAGTACTGGTAACTATGTACTGGTACAGTACTGGTAACTAGGTACCGGTACAGTACTGGTGACTATGAACCGGTGCAGTACTGGTAACTATGTAGTACTGGTATTATATAAAGTTTACATGAGTAATGGGGTTCTCTTTGAATCACAGTTGCAATGCGGGTTGATATATTTAGTGTATTATGGTGATGTGATAAATTTGTCTGTTTGAGCTAGGTTGTGGACCAAAACAAGTTGAAAGCTTTGTGTATGTATGTATTTAATTTTAATTTATTGCCATTGACCATTTTCTACATTGAGGTGCAATAACTAGTGAACTTAACATTTCAGAGAAAACAGAAAGAAATAGGTTGATAGTACCGTGTGATACATACACCAACCCGACGAGGCTGCAATTCTTTCTACTAGGAAAACGCTAAAGTCCCGCCGCGTTGATGGATGAGCGTTTTTGTAAGTTTTTAGTTTGCGTGGGACCACTTTTCCTTTGCAAGTGCTTTGTGAATGCATTGTAGGTGATTGTTGTCAAGTTTCTATTGTTACTTGTTAATTGTTATTATAAACCTCAAAAAACTCATATTAAAACATTTATTTCTATGGATTCTGGCTAACTTTTTCAACTTTTTCTTTCAAAAGGTACTACATCACCATAACCTTAATGTCCATGTGAAATATGAACGTTGTAGCCCCACCTGTTTGGTCAGAATCGGCCCAAACGTGACGTAAATATCGCACTAAAAATCGAAAAACACATATTAAAACCTTTATTTCTATGGTTTCTGGCTAACTTTTTCAACTTTTTCTTTCAAAAGGTACTACATCACCATAATCTTAATGTCCATGTGAAATATGAACGTTGTAGCCCTACCCGTTTGGTCAGAATCGGCCCAAATGAGTTGCACTAAAAATTTTTAAAAAATCGTAAAAGTACGATATTCGTTAGAAATATTTCTTCGATTGTACCCAAAAACGTGGCACGTCTAAGTTCAGAGATTTCGAAGGTCCCCTCCAATTTTTATCAAGATCGCATATGCTGTTTGCCCAGAATAGTGCGAACAAACAGACAAAAAAACAAACAAAAAAACATTGGAGCTAAATTTTTTGAGGGGTCAGCGAAATTGAAGTCTTCGCTTCGCTCGCTACGCTCATCCAATTAGGTGGACACAAACCCCCTTCATGCAGTCTTCCTTGCGGAGGTACGTGGTACATGATTACCTGTAATGTTGGTACAGATACGGCCGCTGGTATCCTCTGACGGTTGGCTGCATTGGGTATCGACCGTATTGGCGTTGGGAATACCATGGTGAAAATGTTGAATCTGTCCCAGTATCATTTTTTTGCCCGACACTTTCATCATAACCTATACTGCCCATACTTCTAAATAGATGTTAATACGGTGACAAGCGTATGAACTAATTTGATTGGACCCATGTTCACTAGACCGAAAGAAATAACAAAAATACATGTTTTTCACTTAGGGTAAACTGCATAAATTTTGTCTGCTAATCCTATGGTTACTCAACAATATTTACTTTCAGAAATAACACAGCAGTATTTAGTTATAGAAAGTTTAGCAATATACAACAATAAAATATACTAATGGTTATCCATCTTCTAGGGTAGGTCTATCCAATTGTGAAAAACGGAATAAATACATTGAACAAATAAATGAAATTATTGTTTTTTGACAAACAATCGTTTCAAGAGTTTTGCACCATGAATGATGCAAAACGATTTCTTTGTTATTCTTAACTAAACATAAAACATTGTCACACTTAACTCATGAATTTTGCTTAAACATTTTTGCTATTGTAGCTTCTATCAAAATGCACAAAGTAGGGTCTGTACTAGTGATAACATCGGGTAGTAAATATTGGAGTCGACTCCTCGATCGGCAATAAAAATAAGGAGAAAGTGGTTAGCCTCAACCAATGCTAAACGGAAACACCCTCCTCGGTCGAATTTGTTCTGGGCGGAAGTAAAACACAAACAACATGTTGGCAGTACCAGTAACAACACTAATGTTTACACATACACAACCTAGGTTATCTGACACAATATCTGACACCGCAACCCACTTTTGAAGGAATCGACTCCTTGACAATGGAGTCGACTCCAAAAGGAGTCTGGTAGGAATCGAGTACCCGGGTACCCTCTGTCATCACTAGTCTATAGCCTACTCTATGGTACTAATACAGTTTGCCTATCTGACCAGCCCAGTGGTGTGAGACAATGTTTACTCCACCTGAGATTGTGAAGCCAGGGTGGGTGAAATAGAAACTACCTACATGATAACAGCATGTTATATTGTAAGTTGAGACCGATACATTCTCGCTAGATGTGGCCTAGGTGGGCGACAGTCTTGATACTGTATGTGATATATCTCAAGCATTACTAGACCAGGGTTTAGTAGTGCACAATCTCATCAGTACGTACAATGCTAATGCTTATTGAGTGTTCAGATAGTATCTGCTAGATTGGCAGCAATGAGCCTACAACTGCACCGTGTAGGCTACATTCACTCCTCTCTCATGGCTAGGTCCTGTACATAGGCCTACACGGTGTATAATATTTATAAACATTTGAAAGTTTGACATGGATTGTCTCTAATTGTCTCAATTATTTCAAATCCTGAACAATTATTAATATTATACAATTATGCTAAAATTTATGGATTTGCTCATTTGTAGCAAAAATGGCAACTCCTTGCTCATTTTCTTTATAAATGATGACCACTTGTATGTCCTGTTCATGTCAGTAGAAAAAGCTCGACAGTTAAACTTGCTCAGTCTAATTAAACGAGGGAGCGCAGCGACTGAGTCTTACAACGCAAGTCGAACGGGTCTTCGTCGTGACCGATATGTCTGTAAAATGTTTGTTCGATGCCAAACGGCCATCAGATTGAACTGAAATCTTAAACAGACATCCATGACCAGTGTACTGAGAGCTGCTAACAAAATGAGTAAAATCCGTTGAGATTTTAACCTACAATTAATAATAAATTGAAAAATAGTCGGAAAATGTGTAGGTTTTAATTTAACGACAATGCTTTTGTTCTTAAAGAAATTATTTTTATTGAATAATTTTTTGTATGTCAGGCGGTAACAAAGGTGTACTGAATCGAGCACGCTCAAGGTTTCCCAAAATTCCGCTGGGAGATTGAGTAAACCTTGCAATCTTTTCATATTTCATGCTGGCTATGTTTTCCATAGTACTGTAGATGCATTTCAAAACATGTTCTATAATTTTTTAATATAATCCAGAAATAAAAAATCTAACCCTACCACTTTCCGGGTATAAAGGTGCCTTAGCCAACTATAGACTAGTAGAATGACAAAGTCGTTGTTGGACAAGTGAGTGAGTCATGTGTTGAGTATCCGGGAACATAAGGCCATAATGCGCCACTCTAGCCTAAGACAGACTAGGGAGGAAAGACCCATCCCATGCTGGATCCAGCCTAAGGTAGAGGGAGGAAATGAAATGTTACCGGATACTAAACACATGACTCGCTCACTCGTCTAACAACGACTTTGGTGTTTTCCTAGTATTAATGTTAATATTTTGAATAAATATTGACACTGTTAAAAAAAAGTCAATTGTAGAGGTACTAGGTACAGTAGTATAATATTATTATTATTATGTCAACTTACAAAACATAAATAGGCATACAGTACTTTTTATTAATTTTTTTATTATTTTTTAATAACATGATCTAATTTATGTCTAAAAACAATTAAATATTTATAAAAGCAGCATCAGATACATTATTATAAATTTTATCTTTAATATTTCAAAATCAGGTAATTGTAGTTGTCATTTGACAATTCACAATATTCAATTGACAAATATGTGCAGGCAGGCACTGTATTATTAGATCCTAGTTGTCTCAGTTTGTAGTTAACCCATCGGCGTTTTCGCCGGTCGAATCGACGGGCTGTTTCAAATGCGCGCCGAAATACCTGGCCATCGGATCGACGGGCTGGAACAGCAAGGGAACAGCGCGCTACATTATCGATCGTTGTATGAGTATGGTTCGTCCAATTACCAAGAGATTGCGCTCAATGTACTCTACGCATTTCGCTGCATCCAACGATGTGTTTGGCTCGTCACTCGGTCAAGTTTTAGCCTGTCTATGCTTGAAGGAAAGATTATGTTTGCATTCGTAGGTGGTATGGCGGCGCGCGCGCTATGGCGGCTACAGCTTTTTGCAATATTTTGAAGGATATGACGAAGATGAGGGGTGTGATATTTTGACACCAAGAAAGATCGAAGGAAAGATCATACACCCTAGACATTTATTTAGGCTACATTTTAGTTTTTATTTCAAGTACATTGGGTTATTTTTGTTGTAACAGTGAATTTTTTGCTGTGGTGCGCTCCGCAACCCCATTTCGTAAAAAATAAATGGAATTCATGGGCCAGGCGGCGAGATTTTAAATAGAACGCCGATGGGTTAATGGCCATTCTCTTAACCAGGTCAGTACGTATTACTATTATTATTACCTTCTAATCTAAATAAAACAAGTAAAACGTAGGCTAAGCATCAAGGCTAAGCTATAAACTAGGTGATTTGGATCAAAGTCGTATGTACAGAACCAGTGCATTGTGCTACTTGGCTTTCTATGTCCTCCCAGGAAGTGATGGCAATAATAAAAGTTTACTGTTAAACCAGGCAGGCACTCTTTTAGCAATAAGTCAACAGGGATAGTGAAACAAATGTTTGAATATGATTCAAAGCAAAGCAACCGGCCCGGGCTATTTATTCTACTTCTCGACTAGTTTTCTGCTCATGCTGCTGTATACTTGGACTGTGTTTCCCCAGGCATTGTGAACATCGCTGAAACCAGGACTCAGAGGTTTAAACACAACACAGCAGCCACACGGTCCAATAGTGCCAACTCAGGAGGCACAACGGACTGTTGTTGCTGTTGTTTGCATTATAACGTCATCACTCTTCGTGCATCTAGCCTCTAGTAATATTTTATCGGACTATTTTAAATTTAAATTTTGTCCATGTCTGAATATATGGTAGGCTTAACACTATACAGCTTTAAACTTTGAAGGAATTGTAAAAAGTCTTGACAGTATAAAAGTAATATGTACAATCTAAATAGGGTAGGGTGTAATGAAATCTACTTCATTTCAAGGATGAGGAAACATTTTGATTACCCTAGTTAAAACTTAAATATAATTATCAAGGTTTCATACAAGTGAGAGAAATTGACTTTTTGCTCAAAATACCCAGCTCTAGGGGTTAGGTGCTCTGTTCAAAACCAAGCATTGAAAAGGTTAAATGTCATTTTTGAAAACAAGATCGCCATGGAGTGGTTCAGCCAAATTGAGCCTCTACAGCTAAGAAGAGAGCAGCGCGCTGTCCAACTGCACGAAAAACTGGCGCGCCTAAACCCCGACAAATGGCTCAACTACCCAACCTCAAAAGTCAAGGCGCACACTAACTTTGCTGAAACAGTCCACCAACTGAAGAGTAAAAACTGTCCTATCCTCCTAGAAGCACCACGTGCACTTTTTGACGTACCACTCCCAGAGCTTCTGCCGGACAAGTCCAATCAGCTTGCCCCGGGGACCAAAATTGACGGCATCGAGAAGAAAGATGACCATGACCATAAAGAACTGAAAGAGCTTGCTGAGAAGCACCTGAAGAAGCACTTTCCTCTTCAAGAGTGGGTGCACATCTTCACAGACGGCTCCTATGACTCGGCTACAAATAGAACAGGTTACGGCATCCACTGCATCTTCTTTGAAGAAGCCACTCTCATGGGAGCTGGCGAAACATACTTCGACGCTGAGGTCGCAGCCATTGCCAGGGCGGCCGAAAAAATCGCCGAGACCCCCGCCTTCCCCCTCAACAAGACAAAATTTGTGATCCTAAGCGACAGTGTCTCAGCCATCCAATTTGTCTCTCAAGCAGCGAACCTCCATCCTAAATCGCTGCTTTTCAAAAACTCCCTTGTCGGCATCCGACAGCAAAACAAACTATTAGAGACTCAATGGATCCCCAGCCACTGCAAGATCATGGGGAATGAAAAGGCAGACTTCTTGGCCAAAAGTGCCACAAAAGCACCGCAACCACCAGCAGCGCCTCTCTCCTACCAAAATGTCAAAACTAAGATCAAGTCAACCACAAAAAGGATCTTCAGAAACACCACAGAAGAGACTTCACGACTAAAGAACTGGTGGACCGAGATCAAAAAAGGGCCAGACAAAGACTGGTCGAGGAAGACGGCCACCGCCCATTTCCGGCTTGTAACCGGTCACAACGTCTTGCAGCACCACCTGCACCGCTTCAACATTACCAACGAACCGGCCACCTGCAAACTTTGTAATTTAGAAGATCAAGACAGAGCGCATCTCTTCAGATGCGCCGCCCTCAAGAATGACATTGACTCCCTGCCCGATGACCTGAGCAGGATAGAAAAGGAGGCAGTCTTATATTGGATAGCAAGACGGAAGAATGGCTGAAGAGGCCAACTTTGCACGAAGAAAAAAAAAAAAAAAAAAAATTTAATAATTTTTATAAAATACATTGAGGGATTTAAATTTTGTTTTGAAACTGTTTATTTGTGTAGAATCATAAGAGCAACTCGAAAAAGATAATTAAAAATCTCCTGCTTCTAGGGAATAGCCTACTCTGGAACTTTTCCATTTTATTGTTGATCGGTAAATCCCTGGATTCCTACCTACCGGTTTAGCAAATTTGAACTATGGTAGGTGTATATTTAGACCTACAAAAGAATTAGGCCCCTTTAGTTCAGTTGGTATGCTTTATAGTCAGATGTATATATTCACAAGAGTTACTGCACATTCTACAACGCATACAGGATCACGGTTGCTAGCTGCTACAAACACATCACATGCATAGGAAAGTTCAATACTTCTCGTGTAACACATTACTGTATCTGCATTTTCACAAGATGTACGTCTGCTATTCCACCAGGTATTGCTCTAGCTAGTGTAACGTGGCAATGTTGCTTGTTTAATCATCTTCGGGGTAGAAAACTCCAATCTGACTTCTTATCTTGTCTTCTAGTTCAGCGATCAGAAGAGACTCGGCGTGGGGAAGCTTCGGACTTTCCAACAGACCTTGAACGAAAAGTACATCACAATACTTTAAATAGCTTCGGACTTTCCAACAGACCTTGTACGATTGTACCGTATAGTACCAAATATAGGCCGACCTTTTTTTATCATTTTAGGTCTCAAAATCCCTCCTCGGCCTATATGCGAGTATCGGCATTTTGACGCGCTAATTTCAAACACCAAGTTACAGCGCCGTGTGACAAGAAAATACGTATAGTTCACTGCTTCTGTCTGGCGCTGCGCCAACAATACGGCAGGCACGGAGGACGCGACGCTATCTCCAGGCCTAATGCAGGCCTACTGATGAGTGAAGTATGACGGGGAACAGATAACTGGGCGATATGAACCGGTCTGCTTGGAGATTGCGTCATAGCGCTACGTCATCACGGGCTCCGCGTCAATAGGCCGCGCGGCAAAAACGACCTTGGCACTGGCTCCGCAAAAACAGACCGCAGGAATAACGGCGCGTAAAATAAAAATATTTCATTAAAAATTCCTTTTTTTAAATTTCGATGACCAAAGTTAGGGGGTCGGCCTATGTTCAGGGTTGGCCTATATTCGGTACTATACGGTACATCACAATACTTTAATAAGCTTTGGACTTTCCAACAGACCTTGAACGAAAAGTGCTGCATGTCCCAATACTAATACACAAGGAATTAAGCAGGGCTAAAAAAAAACAATGCCCGAGGCATGTAAAAAAAGTGGTCGGGCACGTAGATATTTTCCCACTATCGCCCGCGCTTAGCTCTCGTCGCAAGATAAGCCTGGGAAAAGAGATAAGTCCACTTGTCCAGTAACAGGTCCCGTGGGTTGTGATTGCAGGCCATTAAGATAACACTCACTGTTCCTTGCATCTGGTTTATTTTATATTTTGTCATAAGTCTAGTCAAGGTCACGATGCCTCATTATCTCCAAGCCAATCATTACAATCGAATAAAGCATGTAGATGTTATAAGTCGAAGAAATTTTAAAAATCGAAAAAAATCGTAAATTTGTGATTAGGCCTATTATGAGAAATAATTTTTCAATTGCGCTCAAATTTCACACGAATATATTAATTCATAAACTTAAGGTTCTGTGAAAAAATAATTTTAATCGAATAAAGCAAGTAGGTGTTATAAGTCGAAGAAATACTTTAAAAATAAAAAAAAATCATAAAATTGTGATTTTCATAAGAAATATTTTTTTGATTGGGCTCAAAAACGTGACAGTTCTAAGTTCAGAGATAACATCAAAATCAACATCAAAATTCTTTTTGACATCAAAATTTAAAAAATTTGGGGGATTTCCCCCCCCCCCCACCCCTTATAATAAAAATAAATAAATACCTAGGTAATGATGCAAAAAGTAAAATAAATAGTTTTCACATTGTTTTTAAAGATGGCAAATGAATGTTGAATCAAATAATCAATGTGACAATGTCAAGTCCCAACCTTAATAAATAATACATTACATTACCTTGCTTGAGGCATCGTCGCACTTCAATGGCTTCGTAGCGGAGTCCAGCACTGTTCTCGAAGTTGAATGGGAGGGAGGCAGACGGCAGTATGAAGTTGCACGACTTGTCCGGCAATACCACGTTTGTTGGACACCAGAATGGCCTCAAAACCTTTAACATTACAAATATACCAATCTTATTTACATAGGATAATAATATGGATCATGGAGCCTACAACTATAAATTAGAGTCTGCACTCATCAGCATCAAGGTCTACTAGATCTCCACCTAGCGGAGGATCGTCGTAACTCTCTCCCAGTGGCCACACGAGCGAGTTAGAGGAGCCTCCGCCAGGTGGTGGAGATGTAGTAGTAGTAGACTTTGATCAGCAGCAGTTGGAAATGTGTGACCAACCTAACCTAGCTCTTTAGCCTCTATTTTTTGTTCTCTCAATAGACCTACTCATCATAATTATCCATCCATCGCCGTTTCCTGCTTCTGGCAGGGTCAGCGTGAGTTTAGCAACCACATTTTTCCACTTCTTTCTTTCCACATCTTCCCAGCTCTCCCCTATTGCCTCCAAGTCTCCTGCTACAGTATCCTTCCGTCTCTTCCTTCCTTGGCCTACCCCGTCTTCTGCTTCCTTCTTCAATCCTTTTGTCATACATTTTCTTGAACATCCTATTTTCCCCCATTCATTTTGTATCTCCCTACCATCTCAAATTTTTTCAACTTTTTTAACCCATCCGCACCAGCGCCCCAAAACGCTAGCGCGCCCACGGAAACCGTGCACTTTTGCCCTCTGCACATCAAAGTTGCAGCGTAGTACAGTAAGAATGTAATCCACATCATTACTGTCACTATCACTTATTATTACTGTAGCATTATTTCTAGGCCTAGGCCTGTTCACAACTAACATACACGAATTTGTAGGGCTACGAGTACGACCCTCGTGATTGTGATCACGCCCATTCCTAACCTCAATGTTACTCCCACGCACACCAACGCACATTTCTTCTTCGCTGTCATTTTCACTTACTATATCTGCACCAATTCTACGCATACAATTAAAATCACAACCTTCATCATCACTATCACCAAAATCTGATCAAAGAACATCCAAAAATTGACTGATTTAGGATTGTTTGTGACGAGAACGACGCTTTGATTGATCCGAATCTGCCATTATTGACAGTAGACAGGCGCGTAAGTTTCACGTCGATAACAAAGTCGATTGTAGCTTCACGTTTTTGCCGTAAGAGTACCAAAAAACACCACTAGATGTCACTACATGCTTGACGCGGGAAATGCAACAAAAAGTACAACAATTGGCTGATAGGAGCTGATACTACTGCAGTTTGAATGGAAGCGCGCGTAAATGCGGACCAGTCCGCTTATGGCTTCCGTGGCCAGGCTATGATTCGCGGACTAGTCCGCTTACGGGTGCAGATGGGTTAAAAAGTAGGCCTACCTACAAATTATATTACGTATATATATATATATATATTAATTATATAAAAATGTTTTCACATAAATTGATAGGCTACCTAATTATTACATGAATAGAATACATTGAAAAAGATTACAAGTCACTGTTCCATTCACCACCAAAGCATTCCTCTTGGCCGTGGCATGCCAGCTGAAAGCTTAGGTGCCTGTGCTGTGTAAGTGGGACATGATCGTGACAGTTGGGTAATCTACATGTCCCTCTTTAAAAAATAAAACATAAACTAAGAGCTTAAGGATTGTAAATTCAGTACTAGCCTAGAGCTAAACGTAGTTTAAAGTTTGAAGTGAGTGAAAAAGTGTTGTATTAATTAATAATTATTATTTAATAATTATATTATCAACTGAGCTAGGATATCAAACATATGCCTATAAGAAATATCAGGTAATTTTTAATTTTGATAAATCAATTAATAGCCTACTGATTATTGATCGATCATATAAACATCAATAATGGAATTAAAGTTTTCTAGTAAATCCACCATTAACTGCTTGACTTTTATGCAAAACAGACCTACCTATTCACCTTTTTTTGTACATAAATAAACTGCCAACCGAATATATTTACCTTGGCTGTACCTTTGCTTCCAATTACGAAAGCTTCATTTGGAAGCAAAACGTTTGCATTACAAGAAAGAACTGCTGTTTTTCCACCTTCATACTTGAAAATGGCCGCTGCACTGCTGTCAACACCGTGCTCGTTCAAATGTCCAGTGGCAATAACTTCAGGCATTTCCAACCCAAAGATGAAGACCGCAAACTGAATCACGTAGACGCCCAGGTCCAGGACTGACCCGCCGCCATATTCCTTATACCTGAAACCAAGTACCTACACTCAGCACTCTGCACAAGCCTACAGCGTGGTCAATGTATAACTGTATACATTGCCCCACCCCCCTGTTAACATTCTTTGTATTTGCTACATTACAAACCTGGTGCTAATTGAAATAGATAAATTGATCCAAATAGTAATTTCATTATTAGGAATAGTATAACCTACCGGTAGACATAACATATACATAATAATAGTAATGGTAAAAATGCCGTATACCGCCACGTGAAAAGTAACACCCAAAAACTAAAAGTGTAGGCCCTACCAACCTCGTCACCTTCGCGCCCCCCCCCCCCCTCCCGAGCCCCCACTAATAAACTGTGAACGGGTACCCGCCCCTTGATAATAGCCCGGGTAATGAAACGAGTCGGCGGGTACTCGTTTCACTGTTTTTCATCTAAAATTCCACTCAATTATTGCCGCCGCCAATCACTCTTTCACTCGACAGCGTGCAGCGGCAGCAGTACGTGATTCGTCATTAATAAGCGCTCAAATTTCGTCTGTGTCGAACTCAAGTGAGTGACGTCATCAACACTGACGACTGAAGAGAGCGACTGAAGACGACGACTGAAGTTCCGTGCATAGTGATATGAAAATGTGTATTTGTGGACTGAATCAATTATTATGTGTGTAATATGAATGTAAATGTAAATTTTTTATTTAATTTTAAGTTACTGACATGTAAAATACCCTGAACACGCTATGCAAGGGGTCAGCTTTACAAAAATAAATACAAATACAAATACAAACATTACGCAGAGAACGGGGCCCTCGCTGCGCTCGCACCACTATTTATTGTAATCGTCCGATAAGTGACTTGCGAAGATATTTATGCATTTCGGCAATATCAGTTCCTTCTATAAGTGCGTTTTCAACAGCTGGACATTAGAAACGAGCATCTCCGACACCCGAGACCGTCTACATGTTCAGTTCATGAGAACATGTGTTAACCTGTTCATAAAGTAAATAATTGACTAACTTCATTTTTTTTTTTTTTTTTACTTTCTTTGTAGGGCCTACTACTAATCATAAAAATCTGAAAATTTTGTAATTTCGTAAACCTGACTGTAAGAGGTGTTAAGGTTAACTTGTTACTTGCTCCTAACACTTACACGCATAATTAGGCTACCATAATATAACAACATAATAGTCTTGTTCTCTTCTCTGTTTGCATGGTATTGTAGCCTAGACCTGCTTGACAGCAACATTAAACTGGTAGGCCTAAGTGGTAACCAGAAATGAGTTTCAACAGAATAACCATAGTAGGCTAGAAGTAGGTACCCTACTTACTTAACTCTGTCAACCTCATTTATTGGGACTCCGAAGTTGGCATGGACTTGGTTTACCTCTCCGATTGATCCAGCCTCGATTTCTCTCTTCAGTAAATCATATGCGGGGAAGAATCGTGACCAAATGGCTTCCATTAGGAATAGGTTATTTTTCCGCGCCAAGTTTACAAGCTCGGTAGATTGTTTGAGATTTAACGTTAGAGGCTTTTCACAAAGGATTGGTTTTCCATTCTCAAGCATTAACTTGCCAATAACAAAGTGCTGAGGATTTATCGACCCAATGTAAACAACATCTAAAACAAGTAAAAAATAGTTAATACTTAATAGTTAGACCTACCAGTAGGGCCTACTAGTAGTTAAATTTAAATTTGAAATAGACTATTTAATCAATTATATTATCATGATATAGGCATGTCTTTACTGGTTTGCTAGATCTAGCTCGATGGCATAATAAGCCAAATGTGGACATTTGAGAAGAAGAAAAAGATGATACAGTACCAGTAAGTCAACGGCAGTTATGTTGGCAGAATATTGTATTGTTATGTGGTGGCATATTCGAACAGACCAGTATCAAGTAGGGCTGGGCAAAAAAATCGATATTTCGATACGATATCGATAAGCGGAAATATTTTCGATATCGATATTTGGCTTCATATCAAAATATCAAAATTTACACAAAAATGCAAAATTTTGTAATTTTGGTGGAGGTGCTGGGTAGGTAGTCGAAATTACATTAACCTGGCTGGTGGCGGTGCCGGGTCATGAAACGCAATTGTGAGATCGTAAAAATCGTTAAATGGGTTTATGATCAACCTTATTTGGCCACAAATTATGGAAAATAAACCTACTATTTTAATATTTTTTGATTAAAAAAAAAAAAGTTTAGAAACAATTACCATACATTTTGATAGGGTACCAGTATATCAATATCATATCGAAATTTTTCGTGTGATATCGATAATTGAATGATATGTCATAGCCCAGTACTAGTATCAAGTACCGTACTACCTAACGCGCATGCAAGAGTTTCTCCCTGGATAGCCACAACACTAACTAACGCTTTAATAAAACATGGCTCCTACATGGTGCGGTGACAAAACAAAATGGTATCTGATACAGTTGGAGTGGATCTTGTGAGTTGCGGAGCAGACATATCGAAACTCCGAGAGGTGGACAGGTCAAGTATTATTCCCCGACTCATCTTGTCAATTGCCACCAGGGCCTTATCCTAGGCCTAGGTATATTCAGCAATGCTGATGATATGTGAACAAAAGCAACCACCATTTAGGCACTAATGCTAGTTTCAATATTGTTCAATGTTGAAATGTTGTATATTGCTCTTGGAAATGATTAATGTACTATTTTACAGTGTGTATTTTAGAATTAGAATAAGATGTAGGGAATTTTTAATATTAATTGCTAACCTGTAACAAATCCAAATAACTCAAATATTCTATGTACAGTATATTTTATATATACTTAAACTGGGAACATGAATAAACATGTTTCAGTGGGGAAA
Source organism: Sweltsa coloradensis (assembly GCA_024449915.1). NCBI lineage: Eukaryota > Metazoa > Arthropoda > Insecta > Plecoptera > Chloroperlidae > Sweltsa > Sweltsa coloradensis. Next base: position 43,761 of record JAMZAV010001050.1, on the reverse strand, counting down.
GGTACAGAAGGACGACAGCTTACCTTGAAAAACGTTAGGTAGGTCGTACATATATAAGTAGAGCCTACCACTTGTTGAATTTCAAAGAGGCTAATAAATAAATCTATATCTAGGTCTATCTATCTATCTATCTATCTATCTATCTATCTATCTATCTATCTATCTATCTATCTATCTATCTATCTATCTATCTATCTATCTTGCTGCTCAGCTTACCTATGTCTGTATTCTTTGCCAGCTCCTCATATGAACCATAAGCATTTGGAATTTTGTGCAGGTTTGCAAAGTCTTGGGCCGACTCCAACTGGCGGGCAGCAACAGCGACAACCACATGCTCATCATTAGATAATGTTGACAATGCCGTCACAAAGTCATGACTGATTTTTCCAGCGCTAGCTATTCCCCACCGTGTTGCCATTTATCTGCAAAGAAAATTGAACAATAAATAGATGTGTACCGGGTACCCTAGTAAAACAGAATTAAAGTCAAAAGTTGGGAAAACATGTTAGAACAAAATAGGAAAACTAAAAAAAGATTCACTACAGCGCGGGACATGGTCTATTGATACAGTAAAATTCTCCAGGCTGCTAGGCGTCGCAGTGGACTATAGGCTTAAATCGGATGAGCATGTCCTAATTCTCAGCGAGAGACTAAGCTCAGTGCATGCTTTGCTCTAAAAATGCTTAGACGCCAAGTAAGCGACGACGCCTGTAAAATTGCCTTATATGCGAACGTAGCCTACAATTTTTAATTCATTTTGGTAGGTAGGCCTATTCTGCTTTGGGGTGCCTCATCGGGCACTCTAAGAATATTTTATATCAGAAAAAAGTGGTGCGTATTCTTGCGAAGGTGACAAGTAGAACCTCTTGCCATGAACTTTTTTTAAATCTTGGTATTTTAATTTCTTGGTATTTTTTGTTTAAATATATTTATGAGGGAGGCCCTACTTGTGTTTATATGTACGTGAATAATAATCAATTTAATAAAAATATTGACATTCATAGTCACAATACAAGGCAAAATATTTACCTACGCACACACACAGCTTTAGGCTGCAAATGGTGAGTCGGGATCCAACGGAGGTGGAAGAAAGACTTAAAAGACTGGATATCAGCCTCAACTTATATTTAAAACTAGGATTAGCCTCTATTAAAAAAAAACATAGCTTTTATAGTGTAACGGAGTACAAACTTAGCAAGAGCTGCCCATGTGAGCATTGCTTAGAATTATAAATGGCTGGTATGTATTTTTTTATTGTCATACTTATTCATAGGCCTAACAACAATTGTTTACGGTTAGAAATGGGCCCTTATGCCGGTGGCAACCACTCACTCCCTCCAGACCCAACTGCCCTCCTCCAAACACCATCTAAATCCCCTCAAAGACCCACTAGCTACAACTTCCCCAGACAAGTCATTCCACTCCCTAACAGTCCTTGCCAAGAAACCATACCGACCCAGATCTGTTCTTAGTTCTTACTAATTTCCGCTGGAACTTCCACCCCTGTAAAGCCCCTCCTGTAGCCTATTGCGGATGTCCCCCCAACCCCTATTCCCCCTGTACATATTGCACTTTCAGCTTTAACCTAACCTCCCTTCTTCTTCCCTCTAATGACTCCCACCCCAACTCTCCTAGCATTGCAGTGACACTGTCATATACCTTCTCTATATTCCCCTTATCATCCTCCTCCCACCGCCTAACATTTCCTGTAACCCTTATTGCCGCCCTACGTTGAACCTTCTCTACCTCCAAAACCTCCCCCAGCCTATAAAGATCCCATGCCACCGCCCCATACTCCAGGACAGGTCTAACCACATCCTTATGCCCCTTTAACTCCCCAACTGGCCCCTCTTAGATTTCTCATAACAAATCTCAGGGCCCTAGGCCTATGTTGTCTGTTCTTTTTTATACGTAGTAAGCCCTACTCCTTTCATTTTTTTATGATTGTACGGTAAACTGATGGCTCACTGTATAGCCCTAATGACGATATAACATTGTTTTGTTTGATAAACTAGGGAAACGCCAAAGTCGTTGTTAGACAAGTGAGTGAGCCATGTGTTGAGTACCCGGTAACACTTTTCTTCCCTCTAACTTAGGCATCCCTAGCCTATGATGGCTAGAGTGGCGCATTATGGCCTTACAGTTGACGCGCCCAAATACCAACTAAACTTTAAAACCCTATTATTTATACCAATATAATTATCAAACTTAAATGCAAATGTTCCCGGGTACTCAACACATGACTCGCTCACTCGTCTAACAACGACTTTGGCGTTTCCCTAGTCTAGTTGGCTAAAGCGCCCTTATAGCCGAAATGTGGGAGACGTGGGTTCAATCCCCTGGTCGGGAAAGATTTTGTAATTTCTGGATTATATTTGAAAAATTATTTAAATATGTTTAAGGAGTGAAAGTTGTGTACAGACAGATATGGGTAGGTCAGAATGGTTTCAAGTGAATGAGGGCTTGCGACAAGGTAGTGTGTTATCTCCAACACTCTTTACTGTTGTAATGGATGAAATTATAAGAAGAGTGGAACCAAATACAGATGGAAGGGACACAAGAACATTAGTGTTTGCGGACGATGTGTTGATTTGGGGTGAGAGTGCCAGAGAAGTGCAGGAGAAGGTGGACAGATGGAACGAAGTTACTACAGAGTTTGGTCTAAAAATCAATCAGAAAAAGAGTGAATGTTTGCGTATGCAAAAGAAGACAAAGGGCAGGCCTAGAGACATAGAAAATATTGTACTACGTGGAGAAGTCTTGAAGAAAAAGAAGAATTTAAATATTTGGGAAGTATATTGACAAAAGATGCAAAAGTGTGTAGGGAAGTGTCATCTAGAGTGCAAAAAGCAGAAGGGTTTTATCAATTGGTGAGAAAGTTACTATGGAATGAGTTGTTCCCACAAAAATGTAAAATTTTGCTGTATAAGGCATATTTTGTACCTATATTAACATATGGGGCAGTAACATGGGCAGTGGGAACAAAAGAAGAGAGTCAGCTGGAAGCAGCAGAAATGAAGTTTTTAAGAAGTATTAAGGGAGTTACAAAGATGGACAAGATAAGAAGTAATGAAATAAGGAAAGAACTGGGATTGGAGAGATTGAAGTTTAAGCTAGGAAGAGAACGTCTAAGATGGTTTGGACATATGAAAAGGATGGGTAGGGAGAGGATTCCAAGACGAGAATTTGAAGCGGCAGAGGAGGGTAAAAGAAGAGTAGGAAGGCCAAGAGAAAAATGGGAAAGATTAATTCAAGAAGACGTTGGAAAACGGAATGAAGTGTGGGAGCATGTGGCAAGAGTAAAGCTGTGGGAGGACAGAAGAGAGTGGAGTAAATTGGTGGAGAAGAAGGAGTTGGATGATGTGGAAGAAACACTAAGTCTGGCAAGCTTAGTATCTACAGTTTCATGCCCTTGATAATGGTGGAAAACCACCACTCAACCCGACATAGTTGGAACTGAGTTATGATTATTATTATTATGTTTTGAAATGCATAAGTGTAGTCTATCATCTGTGACAATACTATGGAAAACATAGCCAATACGAAATACGTGAAAATATTGCAAGGTTTACTCAATCTACGAGCGGAATTTGGGGGTACTTTGACACGTGCAACATTCGATAAACCTTGCATGGGCACGGCATTTCACAGCCAGGTAAATAAGAAACAAAAATGACTTCTTCAAAAACAAAACCATTGTCGTTAAAAGAATTCCTATAGGCCTACATGTTAGGTCTATTTTTCAGTTTATTATTTCTTGTAGGTTTAAGCCCATTTTGTTAGCAGTTCTCAGTTACCTGGTACGGATATCTGTTTAAAATTTCAGGTCAATCTATTTGGCCGTTCGGCCATTAGAGCCCGGACATACAGACATTGGACACAGTCACGAGAAGGTCTGATCGAGTAGCGTTATAAAGACTTCGTTTCGCTGCGGTCACTCGTCTAATTATACTGTACTTTCGTACCAGGCCTAACTCTACCGCCTACTGACCTAATTTTACTTAGACAGTAAAAACTCGGAGTTACTCGCCTAACCGGCAATGATACGAGTACCCTAGTGTAAACAGAGGACGGTTGACTTCTGTAACTATCGTGACGCCATTTCCAGGAAACATACCTAACATCTGATTCTCAGCTTCAAATCAACTTAATTAAGCATGTCTGCATTAATAGACAGTGAGACATTAGCCCTTCTCTCTCCTTCAAATTTACGGTAGCCTGACTTTGTACAGACGTGAATTGTAGGTTAGGTTGACAGTAAAACGTGCAGCGCTCTGCGTGTGAAGGTTGAAAACCTATGATTACGAGAGTAAATTGAAATTAATGTAAACTCAAGTGAGTTACCCCAGTAAAATCAACCCGCGTTCAACTGTAGTAATATACCTAAACCAGACCCCGTTTTTATTACTCCCTTTCTAACGCGGGTTGGCCGATATCGTGGGTAAATTTTGTAGTGTGAACGCACGGAGTTACAACACTAGTTGGGATTTCAACCCACGTCGGAACTCAGAGTTACTCGCGTAAGCTTTGAAGATGGTTGACCACACTGCTACCAGCTGATTGCAAGCGACGTAAACCAACTACATACAACTTCAAATATATACGCAATATTTCGCTTGTTGATTTTAAGACAATGTATTTATTAACTATAAATAGAGACCAGACCAATCAATAGGCCCTACATGCATTACCCTGTATTGAATATAACTGTATTGAAAACCAAGATTGAAAAGGAGTGTTGGATTGTTTTTGCTGTCATATTGTAGTGTTGAATTTTAAAATGTTGATATGTACAGACTGTTTCTACTTTTTACGTGTCATATTTAATGGTGTGTTTTAAGAATTGAATGTAATATATAAACGGTCACAGACGGATAATGTCACAAGACTGAAAGACAATATCAATATCAGATTGGTTGACTTGTTATACTTTCATGTTAAGCCCATACATATTTGTACACGGAATAACAAAGGATTGGGACAACCAACTGTATTGAAAACCAAGGTTGAAAAGGAGTGTTGGATTGTTTTTGCTGTCATATTGTAGTGTTGAATTTTAAAATGTTGATATGTGCAGACTGTTTCTATTTTCTACTTGTCAAATTTTAATGGTGTGTTTTAAGAATTGAGTGTAGTATATATAAATGGTCACAGACGGATAATGTCACAAGACTGAAAGACAATATCAATATCAGATTGTTTTATTTGTTATATTTTAGGAAGTGGCTATTTAACCGTAGCTACGGGAAAATTACGATTCTCAATTCGTCCGTAGCATGAACGAAGATCAGCGGAAATAATCGAAGGTATCCGAATCGTCCGCGGGATACCACGTAACTAGGCCAATAGCTTCAAATATCACAGTGCATTGTGGCAGAGTGGTAGCGCGTCCTAATTCTATGCGAGAGGTCGGCGGTTCAAATTTTCGTTTGGTCGTTTTTTTTTACCATTCTATTTGGGTCCATGTTTTTTCTACAAATGATTTCACTACATTCGTCCCCGTCGCAAACACAATTCTAGATGATAAAAGCGTTTAAAAAGTGCTGCGCCGCGCTAGTTCTAGGATACAATCGATAAGAGCGCACCCGAAATCCTTTCCGTTAAAAACGAGTTTAGATTTAAAATAGCAACGTTAAAGGTTTAGTAAGTAGAGTATTTTATTAAAAAACGAGTTAAGATTTAAAATAGCAACGTTAAAGGTTTGGTAAGTAGAGTATTTTATTGAAAAGGTTGGTAGGCCTACTAAGTAAATGTCATAATAAACATGGCGCGCCGGCAACAGTGAAATGGTAGTGTTTGTGTTCAATCTTTATTAATTATAACATAATTCGTATATTTTCAGAGTGGTTATTGTTGAATTAACGTAATGAACTTCCCGTTCCTACGGTTAATTTTTCCGTACCCACAGTTCGAGTACCTTCGGTGATTTCCGCCGATGTTCGTTCATGCTACGGACGAATTGAGAAACGTAATTTTCCCGTAGCTACGGTCGATTAGCCTCAGCGTATATTTTAATGTTCAAGTCCATACATATTTGTACTTATGTTTGGTTTGGTTGAAGATTTTGTATATATTTCTTTATGTAATGCTAATGACATCATGACATGTAAATACTCCGAACATGGTTACATGGGAGGAGTCTGACATTATGCAAATAAATCTACCTATCTATCTATCTATCTACCCCCAATTTCTTAATACAATAAATACATTATAGAAGGTTACGTTACTATATTGTGTTGTGATTGCTGACGACTGTCGGACGACGGTCAGTGAAAACGCAAGTCTGTTTCAACCAGCGTTCGAAGCGAAAAACGGGGTCTCCACAACAAAACGTTCAACGAAACAAGTTAGGTTATGTCTTAAGACCGGTTGCATGGCAGCTGCTAGACAGCGTTCGTATTGATTTTAAACCTTACAAACTCAAATCAAACTAGAAAAGTCTACTGCATACATTAAAAAAAAATAAGTTTAGTTAAAACAAGACATAGAACTAGCCTAGCCAACTTACAAAATTTGACAAGTTATGGTAATTTGTTGAAATCGTTGACAGCAGCAGCAGCAGCGAGATGTTAACATTGAGCACCGCCGTCTAGAATATGTTGTTGTTGTTGTTGTATCTTCTCATCTGCTGTTGACGGTGGCAGGTATTTGTATCTAGACGGCGGTGCCATTAGAAGTTTTCAAGTTTTCCCGACCGATAACACCTAACCTCAATTTCTGTCAATATGCTTACTAATTTGTTCAGACGGGCTATTGTTTGTCAGCGGTTAAATTCTATCCGACTTTCTACACAGCTTCAAGTCAACACCGTTAAGGAACAACTAATTGATAAAGGTGAGCTGTATGTCCTTTCGATTATAGGTAGGTAGGTACCTATAACATTTGAAAGGTTTGGCTGCCTCATCTTTCTTCACACTGACTGTGGGGGTGGGTTACATTTTATTTCAAATAGCCTACACTGCCCTCACAGTATAAGAATAATATATTGGGTAAAAATGCCGTATAGCGCTTCACCCCAAAAACACCATTAAAAACACTAATTTTGCCTAAAAGTGGCGGGAGGGGGGGGGGTCAGTTTGGCCCACCCCCTCCACTAACCTATTTTTGGTTGAAGCGCTAGGCTAGTCCTAGCATATTATGGCATAATTACCATTGAAAAGGCGGCCTACCCTACTGGGCTGCCCTGCTGTCGTAACCCGTTTGGTATGCCTAGCCGGTACTTTTTCGGTTGGGGCGGTCCAACTAGGGTATCAACTATCAACACTGTTTTTTTCTTTAAAAAAAACCCCTAAGAAATTGAACAATGACTACGTATATCATGCATGCACGCCAAAGCGCCTTGGTTGAAATCGCCTTCAACGAATTCGATTTGGGATCCGCCCATATATAACGCCACTACAAAGCGCGTTCTTCCAAGTCGGTTGCTGAGTGCAGAGTCTAGAGGACACTGACTTTCACGATGCAGAGTTTAGACGGCAGTGGCTTTCAAGTCTTAACAACACAAAGATATCGCGAAGCAGCACGAACCCGCACGAAGTCGCTTTGAAGTGTATGCCACGTAAGCTCAAGGCAAATTGGTTCCCTCCAAGTCGATTCTAAAAGCGAGTTGAACGGAAGCGCTTCGAGGCAGATTCAACGCATATATCACAGTCTGCAATCGGCTGGAACCAAGTCGATTTCAACCAAGGCGCTTTGAACGTGCGTGATTTAGGCTTAAGCGCTTAACATAGTCATTCAACTACTAAGGTAGCCTAAATAAAAAGTAACTCATTAACAATTTATTAATAAGTTCAGTTCAGTTCATATAACTTTTTATTTGCATGCTTTTTTATATAGGCCTACAGGTTTCACATGCATACATTATTATTCATGAAAGTACAATACAGCGAAGCCCACAAAGTTTACAATTAAACTTGAGTGTGGGCAATTATCAATCAAAGATAGGCTATACCATAGATACTACTATAGGCCTACCTATAATGTAACAAGATGACTAAAAGCTACAACAATAGTTAGGAGGATACTTAATAGTGTGCACTCTATAGATATAGGCCGACTGATCCATTATAAACTAAAACAAGTCTACTAATTAATCTAACTTAAACTAGAACTTTATAATAGGCCATACAGTAGGCCGATGATTTAATGTTATCAAAAGAGTTAAATGTAATGAGATGAATGAAAGCAAAACCAGAACTAAAGCAAGTTTTTTTTTGAACTCATTGGTTGTTACATTTAGGCTATTAATTACTAAGAAAACTCTTTAGTCCCGCCGCGTTGTTGGATGAGCGTAATTGGTGCATTGAGTTGTTAAGTGTTATGCGGATTTTCTGTTGTACTGTGAAAAAATCATTACTTAGTCGAGAATTTTTTTAAATTAATTTAAATTGAATAAAAAATAAACTTTAATTTTTTTAATTAATCTTAATTTTAAAAAAATAAAAAAATAGTAAAATTTTGATTTTCAAAAGAAATGATTTTTCGATTGCGCTCAGATTCCACACGAATATATAAATTCATGAAATTAAGGTTCTGTGAAAAAATCATTACGATCGGATAAAGCATGTAGGCCTAGGTGCTATAAGCCAAAGAAATTTAAAAAATCAAAAAAAGTCGTATCATTGCGATTTTTCAAAGAAATTTATCTTTCGAAAACGCTCAAAATTCACACGAATATAACAATTCATAAAATTAAGGTTGTGTGAAAAAATTATTACAATCGGTCAAAGCATGTAGGTGTTATAAATCGAAGAATTTTGTTAAAAATAAAAAAAATCATAAAATTGCGATTTTCATGAGAAATAATTTTCCGATTGCGCTCAAAAACGTGGCAGTTCTAAGTTCAGAGATTTCGAAGGCCTCCATAAAATTTCATCGTAATCGGAGTATTGGTTTAGCCGGAATCGTGTGGACAAACAGACAAAATACAAAAAAAAGAAAAAGAAAGAAAAAAAAACATTCCGGAATTTTTTCTCCAGCGTAGTAGAATGGAATCTTCGCTTCGCTCGCTACGCTCATCCAATAATCACATTCCCAAGATAGTCAGTGTTATTCTCCATAAGCCACGCTATAACTTGTGAACTTTAAAAGTGCTAGGCCTAATTCTATTTATAGTTTTTATTTGTATAGGCCTAGGGAGACAATTGAAAATACAATTAAGTATCTGTAGTTTAATTAAGTAGGGCCTAGTTTATTAATTATGGTCAAGTGTAGGCCCTAGATCTAGACCACATAAACTCCACGCACCTCATAACGATTACTTTTGTTTATAAAACGTAATAAAATAAAACATGAGTAGGTCTACATTTTTAAATAGGCCTAATATAAATCTGTAGGCCTAATTATAATTTAATATAAATCATTACAAGTTAGTTAGTACCTACTACTATCAATCACTTTCATAGTTGGACCGCCCCAACCGAAAGAGTGCCGCCTAGCCTGGGCCAGGGACCTGAAAACTAGTCAATTAGGTAATTGAGTTTCAACTTTCAATTTATTCATTCAATCAATACATGGTAACAGATATAACCCCTCTTGGAAGAGAGGGAATGAATAATCCTTATTAACTACTATGTATCGTACATGAACATGATTTACATGATAATAATGGAAAATATAAATACTAGGCCCTAATAAGTAAAAGTGGAATTAGAAAATAAGCGAGTTACTACGGTAGGCCCCTAGGCCTAATGATAATGATATATAGCCTATATTATTTAACAATAGTATCTGGAGAAGAGAATTGTTCGATGAGGTTATTTACATTGGTGCAAGATAGTGACCTACAGACGAAACTGAAAGTAAGAGACATAGCTAGTTAATGATATGAGGGCAAAAACTAAAACATACTGACCATATGTTACATTGTTAGTTGACTTTGCATCAGGTGATATATCATTGTTGACTTTACCTAGAATAATTGTTTATTATTTACATGAAGAGGTAGTCACTAACCGAGTAGAAGCTGTTTGCTGTGAGATATGTTTTTAACTTGTGTTTGAAGGAGGGCAGGGTGGGGGAGGTTTTGATGTTTTTGGGAGCTTGTTGTAGAGGGTGGAGGCTAGGGGCCTACTCGGGGCCTAGTGCAAAAAGGCGCAGGTGGTGGGGCGGCCTGTGTATGTGAAGGATGGCTCATTGTGTTGTGGCAGTGCACAGACGCATTGAGAGGGAAGAGGTTACTATTTGTGCGATCAAAGAGTGCGGCAGACTGGATGAGTGGATGAGGGTGCAATGTGCATGCTAGAGTTAGAATTTAAAGAGCTCCCTACAGGAGTGTTTTCTGGGGACACCTGCAATAATACGTATCGCTCTCTTTTGGAGGATGAATATTCTGTTAGCTTGGGGGGAGGCTCCTCAAAATAGCAGGCCATAGGAAAAGTGAGAGTGGATGTGGGCAAAGTAGACTAGCAATAAGATGTAGGGGTGATCAATTTGTTTGAGCTTACGGATTGAGTAGCAGCCAGATAAAATTTTGCTGGCAACATGAACATGGATAGATCAGTCGAGTTTTTTGGTCAATGAAAGGCCTAGGACTTTTACGCTGGGAGCGTGGGGGATTATATCAGACTTTAAAAAAATCTCTAAAAAATTATTGACGACTATTTACTATCTTGGAGGCCTAATTTAAATTCTTTCCACCAGATGTTCAAGTTGCATCAATAGATCCTCTGAAGCATCCAGACTATTTTCGAGTCCATGAATTATTTACGGTTCGAGACCTGTTTGATGCCCGCATTCACTTTGGCCATCGTGAGGGCTCATTAGATGAGCGCATGAAGTCCTTTATATTCGGATCGCGTCTTGGACACCTGATATTCGACTTGGACATCACGGCCCACCATCTACGTGAAGCGCTGAACGTGACTGCACACATTGCTTACCAAGGTGGCATCATATTGTTCTTAGCACGTGGATCTCAAAACGCACACCTTGTCGAGAAGACGGCACTAGAATGCGGGGAATACGCTCACACAAGGTTCTGGCGAGGAGGCGTATTTACAAACGCAGAGTCGCAGTTCGGAGCAACAACACGTTTGCCAGACCTGTGCATTTTTCTAAATACATTAAACAACATATTGACCCAACACATCGCCGTGAGAGACTCAGCCAAAATGGCCATTCCCACCATCGGCATAGTTGACACAAACTGCAATCCCAATCTTGTAACGTACCCGGTACCAGGCAATGATGATACGCCGTGTGCCATTCAGTTATACTGCAACCTGTTTAAAGAAGCAATCCGTCGCGGGAAAGAGGCACGTAGAAAACATTTGGCTGCTTGCAATGCCCCTCAAGACGCAAGTAGACCTAGTACCGGTACCAATACAACTAATGAACAGTCTTAAGAAGTAAAAATAGTTGACCACATAGTTCATGCTCATCCCCCATTTCAATTACCATTCACAAACATTTAGGCCTAAATTTGTAACAAATAAATAAGATTCTATCTAAGCTGCTGTTGTTCTCCTTTTCCTAACAGGAGGCCTACCGAACACTAATAAATAATTAATAATGAACGTGAATCAACATCAGCAATGATGCTGTACTGCCACTTTGAGGCCTGCTCTACGTAAAGTAAAGTTGTTCTTTACTTTATTAAATGCTGAATCATAATAAAATTGCAAAGTTTGTAAAAATTTAAAATTAACCTTTAAATTGCTAACACCCTCTCAGGCTCTGTGTCCACAAACGAGGACTTCAAGTTTTCGATTTAAATGCGGGTAGCCTAATAGGGCTAATAGGGTTTTCAATTTAACCACTCATCGATTGCGTCGGGGCCTATAGGGTTGGCTTTGTCGCTTTGGTTTACTGTCCCCCACTGAAAATCAGTTATGTGACTGAGTGGGTCGACTCTAAATACGTATTTATTTATTTTATTTATTTTTTTCTTTCTTTTTTTTTCTTTTCGTTTTTCTTTTTTAATGTATTTTTCCTTTCATTTTTTCTTTTTTCTTTTCTTTTATTTTCTTTTTCTTTTCTTTTTTCTTTTCTTTTCATTCCCCACCCCCTTTTTTTTTTATATTATTCGATTCATTCATAAATTGCATTTAATATCCTTTTTATTTGTTATCAAATTTGTTGAGTATTTAATGCATTGTTGTAATATTACTATTTCAAAGTTCATTGTTGTGTCTGCATCTATGTAATTAGATTTATTTAGTTGTCCTCCTTTGTAAATCAGTTTTTTATAACTGAGTAGGATAGACGTTAAATAAATAAATAAAAACTAGGAAAACGCTTAAGTCCCGCCGCGTTGTTGGATGAGCGTAATTGGTGCATTGAGCTGCATTGTGTTACGCGGATTTTCTGTTGTTCTGTGAAAAAATCATTACTTAGTCGAAGATTTTTTTTTAATTAAATTAAATTAAATTAAAAATTCATTTAATTTTTTTAATAAATCGTAATTTTTACGTAATTTTAAAAAAAGAAAAAAATCGTAAAATTGCAATTTTCATAAGAAATAATTATTCGATTGCGCTAAAATTTAAACGAGTAATAATTATTCGATTGCGAAGGTTCTGTAAAAACTCATTACAATAGGATAAAGCATGTAGGTGTTATAAATCAAAGAATTGTTTTAAAAAAGAAAAAACCCGTAAAATTTCGATTTTCATGAGAAATAATTTTTCGATTACGCTCAAATTTCACACGAATATCTTAATTCATAAAATTAAGGTTCTGTTAAAAATCATTACAATCGAATAAGCATGTAAGTGTTATAAGTCGAAGAATTTTTTTAAAATCGAAAAAAAAATCGTAAAATTGCGTTTTTTATAAGAAAAATTTTCCCGATTGCGCTCAAAAACGTGGCAGTTCTAAGTTCAGAGATTTCGAAGGCCTCCATAAATTTTCATCCCAATCGGAGTATCGGGTTTAGCCGGAATCGTGTTAACAAACACACAAAAATACAAAAAAAAAAAAGAAAAAAAACATTCTGGATTTTTTTCTCCAGTGTAGTGAAATGGAATCTTCGCTTTCGCTCGCTACGCTCATCCAATAAAATAAACTAGGAAAACGCTTAAGTCCCGCCGCGTTGTTGGATGAGCGTAATTGGTGCATTGAGCTGCCATGTGTTATGAGGATTTTCTGTTGTTCTGTGATAAAATTATTACAAAGTCGATTAATTTTTTAAATTAAATTAAATTAAATAAAAAATTTACTTTATTTTTTAATTTTTTTTATGAATCGTAATTTTAAAAAAGGAAAAAATCGTAAAATTGCGATTTTCATAAGAAATAATTATTCAAATTGCGCTCAAATTTTACAAGAATATATTAATTCAAAAAATTAAGGTTCTGTAAAAAATTCATTACAATAGGATAAAGCTGTAGGTGTTTAAGTCAAAGACTTGTTTAAAAAAAGAAAAAACTGTAAAATTTCGATTTTCACGAGAAATAATTTTTCGATTGCGCTCAAATTTCATACGAATATCTTAATTCATAAAATAAAGGTTTTGTGAAAAAATCATTAAAATCTAATTAAGCATGTAGGATTATAAGTCGAAGAAATATTTTAAAAATTGAAAAAAATCGTAAAATGGCGATTTTCATGAGAAATAATTTTTTGATTGCGCTCAAAAACGTTGGCAGTTCTAAGTTCAGAGATTTCGAAGGTCTCACAAAATTTCATCGCAATCGGAGTATCGGTTTTTAGCCGGAATCGTGTTAACAAACAGACAAAAATACAGAAAGAAAGAAAGAAAAAAAAAAAAAAAAAAAAAAACATTCCGATTTTTTTCTCACAGTGTAGTGAAATGGAATCTTCGCTTCGCTCCCTAGTCGTTACGCTCGCTACGCTCATCAATAAAAATTTAAGGCCTACGGGCTGGTTTTTATGAATGATTTTTTTCTTCCATGCCAAGGTACAAATGTATGGCCTACCTTTTGTATACAAGATTGAAAACAGACATCTGCAAAACACAGCTAAAAACAAGAAAATTTTGGTTTGACCCTGAAATTTGATGTAGGCTGTATTGCAGGTATTTGAGATAGGCCCTATACAAATCCAAAATATGCCAAAAAAATCAGAAGAATGTAGTTTTAGGTACGGCACCTACCTATGCACATAGAATTTTCATTTTTGGATGAGCAAAGCGAAGACTTCAATTTCACTGCCCCCTCAAAAAATTTTAGCTCAACGTTTTTTCTTTCTTTTTTCCTATTTTTTCTGTCTGTTTGCGCTCTACCGGGCAAACGGCATTAGCAATCTGTGAAAATTGTGGGGGGACTTTCGAAATCTCTTAACTTAGACCTGCTGCGTTTTTGGGTACATTCGAAAAAATTCTCGTGAATATAGGCTCTAGTAATTTACGATTTTTTTCATTTTTAATGTGATATTTTCGTGATATTTGGGCCATTCTGATAAATGGGAGGGGCTACAACGTTCATATTTCACATGTACATTAGGTAATGGTGATGTACGTATATATCCTTTTGAAAAGAAAAAGTTGAAAAAGGTTAGGCAGAATTAGAAATTAAGATTTTAATATGGGTCATTCTCCAGATTAGGGACAAAATGAAGATGACAAAAAAAAATTAAGATTTTTTAAATAACATCTTTTGCACATTTAGTTCTCCTAATATTGAGAAAGTAACTCCTTATGCTAGCAGAAATGAAAAATATATTTTAAGGATTTCTAGGGCCATTGAAAATCTCTTCCTGCCACAGAGTTTTTACATGGAGAATTGCAGTGCAATAATAAAAACCAAATATTTATACAAAATAATAGAATTCGTGTTGGATGAGCGTAGCGAGCGAAGCGAAGATTCCATTTTACTACACTGGAGAAAAAAATCCGGAATGTTTTTTTTTTGTATTTTTGTCTGTTTGTTAACACGATTCTGGCTATAACCGATACTTACCAATTGCGATGAAATTTTTGGAGGCCTTTGAAATCTCTTTGAACTTAGATTTACCACGTTTTGAGCGCAATCCAAAAATTATTTCTCCTTACACTCGCCATTTTCCGATTTTTTTTATTTAAAAAAAATTCTTCGACTTATAACACCTACCCGGCTACCCTGGCATGCTTTATCCGATTGTCAGATTTTTCACAGAACTTAATTTATGAATTAATTGAGCGAGCGTAGCGAGCGTCTCCACTTGACTTATATGGCTCGAATGTCTGTTTTTTTTTTCTTTTCTGTACGCTTTGGTACAGGTCGCACCGTTTCTCTGATCGACTGAAATTTTGACACATGTACATACTACCTATGCGGGTTGCTGTATAGTTTTTGAACAAAATCCGATCGTTGGTTATAAAAAAAAATAATAAAAATCAAAATTGTTCCAATCGTTATGAAATTTTGACTAGGGTCAATAAGTACAACATTCTCTCCTATTTTACAATTTTTTCAGCTAAATCGGGTAAGACCTTAAGTAGTGTAGATAATATTTCATTTTAACAATAGTAACGTTACCATGGCAACGCGAAAGTCTCACTATGCACGCCACTGGAAGTAATCAAAATACTATCGAGTAAGCAGTGTATTATTCGTTATTTCCAAGAGTTAAAATAGTTTCTTTCAAAAAATGATGTCAAGGTCCTCTAGATGGCGGTGGATTTTATCCATTCTCTCCTATTTTACAAATTTTCAGCTAAATCGGTCAAGACCTTAAAGACTTATTGGTATGTAACATTATGGTAAGGGTCGTACTCGGGTCGTGTTGCACGTACCGGTACTCGCTCACAAGCAACGGGACTTGAGCGTTTTCCTAGAATATTCTTATGAAATTGGAGCGCAATCGAAAAACTATTTCTTCTGAAAATCGCAATTTTACGATATTTTTAATTTTTAAAACATTCTTCGACTTATAACACCAAACATGCTTTATCGCAATTTTAATGATGTTTTCACAGAATCTTAATGTTATGAATTTATATATTAATGTGAAATTTTAGCGCGATCGAAAAATAATTTCTCATGAAAACCACAATTTTACCCTTTTTTTGTTTAGAAAAAAAATTCTTCGACTTATAACACATACCTACATGCTTTATCCGATTGTAATAATATTTTCATAGAACTTAATTTTATGAATTTGTTTTATATTTGTGCAAATTTTAGCGCAATCAAAAATATTTCTTATAAAATCGCAATTTTACGTTTTTTTTTTGTTTAAAAAACATACGCTCATCCAACAACGCGCCTGAAAAAGCGTTTGCAAAGCGTCTTAGTAATAAAGAATAAGGTACAATATAAGTTGAGACAGCCATCAGATTCTGTAAACATGTAAAAACACCAAAAAATCATCTCCATGGACAAAATCAACTCCATGGTCCTGCTTTGACCATGGAGTGCCATGGAGCTGATGACCACGGAGCTGATGAATGTGTGCATATTGCAATAAACAACTCAATTTTGAGGTTATGAACAATTGTGCTTTTGAAGATAGTTATCTTTACTCAACGGTATAGCCTAGTTAAAATTACACTCCAATTGTTTTAAATTAATCTCTACATCTAATAATGTCATGGAGTTGATGATGAATAAATACACTCACCACATTTATCCGGATTTTTGAGTTATAAAACACTTTTAACTTTATGGTCCTTATGTTTGGCTCGTTGGTCTTGTTGTTAGTGTATCTGCTTCCAATGCAGAAGGTCCAGGGTTCGATTCCCGCCAAAGTCGGAAGTATTTTAACTTCTGATTTGGACTTAAGTCCATCAGTTCGTGTCTTAGGAGTTTGTAAACGGTGAATTTGGAACCGTCCTAGCAACGAAGCACATAATAAATTCAGAGTTGTTCTGAATTGGCCTTGTTGATTCTGGCGTTGATCCGCGGGTGTTTCGCACTGTCCATACCACTGATTGCTATATTTCCTATTAAAAATATCGACTCTGGTTGGTTATTGCTCACTCGTCGATTGCGTCGGGGCCTACAGGGTAGGCTTAGTCGCTTTGATTTACTGTCCCCCACTGAAAATCAGTTATATAACTGAGTGGGTAGACTCTAAATGCAATTTATTTATTTATTTATTTATTTTTCACAGTTCATGGAGCACCATACATGTAAATTCAAAATGGCAGCTATACCTTTACTTCCACTTCCTGTTTGGACTGACCTGCCACCTGGTGGGTTTTTATCGCAACTTAAGGCATGGCCATGGAGCTGTTACACTCCATGGGTGACCAACATTTGCATGCTTTAAAAGTCATTAAATATTTTTTTGTTTGACACAATAACTTATTTCAAGTAACAAGTATATTATTTCAAACTTATTTAGGTATATAATTATTATATTAACACATGATATCATTATTAAAATTATAAAAGAACTTGAAGAAATGCTACTGGGGACAGGCATGGAGCTGATGTTCAAGGCTTTAACTATCAGTTTTTGTCATTATAAAATTATATATTCATATGTTCTATTATATGGTCAAATACTACTATACATTATTATTTGTTTTAAAGAGTAAAAATAAAACTCAAAATAATAATTTTGAGCATAATATTAGCCGAGGACACAATTTGTCCCTAATCTGGAGAACGACCCATATATGAGTTTTTTTAAGGTTAAACGTACATGTTGTTAATACCATATACAATAACTAGGAAGTTTCACAAACGCTTTTTCAAGCGCGTTGTTGGATGAGCGTAATTGTTTAAAACGAAAAAAGCGTAAAATTGCGATTTTCATAAGAATAATTATTCGATTACGCTCAAATTTCACACGAATATATTAATTCATATCATTGAGGTTCTGTAAAAAATATATTACAATCGGATAAAGCATGTAGGTGTTATAAGTCGAAGAAATTAAAAAATAAAAAAATCGTAAAATTGCAATTATCATGAGAAACAATTTTTTGATTGCGCTCAAATTTCACACAAATATATTAATTCATAAAATTAAGGTTCTGTGAAAAAATCATTACAATCGGATAAAGCATGTAGGTGTTATAAGTCGAAGAAATTTTAAAAATAAAAAAAATCGTAAAATTGAGATTTTTATAAGAAATAATTTTTCGATTACGCTCAAATTTCACACGAATATATTAATTCATAAAATAAAGGTTTGGGAAAAAATCATCACAATTGAATAAAGCATGTAAGTGTTATAAGTCGAAGAATTTTTTAAAAAAAAATCGTAAAATTGCGATTTTCATGAGAAATTTTATTTTTATTTATTTTATTTATTTATTTAACGTCTATCCTATTCAGTTATAAAAAACTGATTTACAAAGGAGGACAACTAAATAAATCTAATTACATAGATGCAGACACAACAATGAACTTTGAAATAGTAATATTACAACAATGCATTAAATACTCAACAAATTTGATAACAAATAAAAAGGATATTAAATGCAATTTATGAATGAATCGAATAATATATAAAAAAAAGGGGGTGGGGAATGAATGGAAAAGAAAAGAAAAAGAAAAAAGAAAAAAGAAAAAATGAAAGGAAAAAAAAAGAAAGAAAGAAAAAAGAAAAAAAAAACATTAAAAAAGAAAAACGAAATAATTTTTTGATTGCGCTCGAAAACGTGGCAGTTCTAAGTTCAGAGATTTTGAAGGCCTCCACAAAATTTCTTGGCAATTGGAGTATCGGTTTAGCCGGAATCGTGTTAAGAAACAGCCAAAAATACAAAAAAAAAAACATTCCCGATTTTTTTCTCCAGTGTAGTGAAATGGAATCTTCGCTTCGCTCGCTACGCTCATCCAATAATTTAACTAATATACTCTTTATACTGCTTGATGTAAACTTAAGAATGCAATAAAGTGATTTGGATTTGAAAAAAATAAAAAATAACGAGTAACAATAGAAACTTGACAACAATCACCTACAATGTGTTCAAAAAGCACTTGCAAAGTAAAGAGATCCCACACAAACTAAAAACTTACAAAAAAACTCATTCATCAACGCGACTAGAAAAAGCGTTCGTTTTTTCAAAATCCAAAATTTCCCAAAACTCATTAAAAATTATGAAAAATACTAAAAATCTTAGGAAAGAAATGCAAAACTCAAATTGATTGCTTAAAATCACCTAATTTACAGTGAAAAAAGTGAAGGACTGAGAGGGTTAGGAATTTAAAAAAAAGAAAGTACAAAATTGAAAATAAAAATTCACACAAGTTCTAAAACTTGGACAACACAAAAGTCGTTGTTAGACGAGTGAGTGAGCCATGTGTTGAGTACCCGGGACCATTCCCTTTTATCCCCCTACCTAAGGCTGGATACAGCATGAGTCTTTCCTCCCTAGCTTATCATAGGCTAGAGTGGCGTATTATGGCAAGTACAGTTGATGTGCCCTTATACCAACTAAACTCAAAACCTATCATTTATACCTATATATCAATCAACTTCTCCCGGGTACTCAACACATGACTCGCTCACTCGTCTAACTTTGACTTTGGCGTTTTCCTAGTCTAGTTGGCTAAGGCGCCGTTATACCCGAAATGTGGAAAACCTGGGTTCAAAGATTAGTTATTTCTGGATTGTATTTAAAAAAAAAAAAATCTGTAGAACATGTTTTGTAATGCATTCAATGCTATAGAAAACATAGCCAGTACAAAATACGTGTAAAGTTTGCAAGGTTTACTCAATCTCCCAGCGGACCTTGAGCGTGCAAGATTTGGTACACCTTGGTCACTGCATGCGTATGCATTCACCGCCTGACAAATAAAAAATAACTTTTTCAAGAACAAAACCATTGGCGTTAAATAAAATGTTAAAAACAAATTTTCTACCTAGTATTTCCAATTTATCATTCCTTGTAAATTTAAATTGCTACGGAGTTGCTGATTTTGTTTACAGTTCTCAGTTAACTCGTACCAGATGTCTGTTTAAAATTTCAGCTCAATCAGTTCAGCGATTCGTCTGTTTTATTACGTACACACAAAATGACAGAATAAGCGCCATTCATCTTGAATTGTGTAAGACTCAGTCGCTGCGCTCCCTCGTCTCATAAACATTTATCTACAAAATAAACAAAATTTTATAGAAATTGTGTGTGTACTTAATGTTGAACTGCTCTAATACGAATGCATGTTGCCGTTATTTTAGGCTTTTACTCTTTAAAAAATGTTTTTGTTATAAAACTATGAATACAAGTCAGGTCAAATAAGATAGGTTTCAAACTTACGATGAAGGGCTCCTGTAACACCTCAACCAGGGTGTGTGATGTTTTGGTAAAATAATAAAATACTAATGACTTCTTATGTTTTGGTGGTACCTACTTGTTCATTATACAGACCACTCCCCACCCCCCGGAAAAAGGAAATTACGGCAACGCACTTCATGCTCCCTCCCCCCCCCATCCCTACCCCACTTACCTTCTTTCCTTTTTGCGGGGTCCCTATAATAAACATGTACCGTTTTGTTTTTAAATTTAATTTGCTTTATTGACAATCAACAATATCAGTGTTTCAAATTTGTCAAATGGTGAGCAATTGAAATACTTCCACAAGCATTAACAGAAAATCGAATTACTTTAATTTAATTTAAATGGACAATATTGAGCGAGTATTATGAGATGGAAGAACAGTAACATGCAAAAGTACCATGTCTTGTTTTGTTCACTCCGGAAGAATAGGAAAATGGCACTGACTGCTCAGTAAAAGGGGGGCACTACTTACTGTTATCTACAACATTTTGTAGACTCCATCTCTAAAAGGAAAAGCTGTTGGATTCTATCATAACTTTATACTTCAGCCAATCTGCATTCCATCAACTATAACCTTATTGTATTGAAAAATTTTATTTATTTAATTTTACCTGGGTTAGTACCCTATTCCAGGGTTAGAAAGTAGGCCCTACTTGTGAACGTCCTAATGGAAGTTTAGACTAATGTGGGTGCTTATCCTACCTTCCATGTCAACACAGTCTTTAATACAAAGCATTTTAGCTGCTATCCACGGTTCGGTGTCGGTGCACATTTGATTAGGGCCCAGGTGCGAAGTGTTATGGCTCTACGAGGAACTTGGGTTCGAATCGTATAAGCATGTTTTTTAAATTGTCCTTCTCATCCTATCACCATTTAAACGTCTGATAGCCTTAGTGCATTAAGACGTTAATCCCTTAGCTGTGGAATTTATTTTCAGAAGTTGTTCTTCCCCTGTGTATTAATTTTAAGGGAGTTTAAACTATTGTTACATTGCCATTTTTGCAAGTAGCCTATCTCAATATTTTTTGTATCATCACTGTAATTAATTAAATCATTCAATTCACCCTACAAACTGTTACTATATCTGAATCTAAAATAACCCACATGTTCTGGATATATAAACAACCGTTACGCTACACCACTATGCACAGATCATGGAGCTGGTGTCAGCACCTTTGAAATTTGAAAAACTTTGAAATTATATCATTATAATGACTAGCTAATTTTGTTTATGTTCTACAATTTATTAGTATAGGCATAATATGGAATGTAATGTAATACTAGAGTAGAGACTTGTCTCAACTCTATTAAAATTAAGCAACAACAATAAAGTCACTCCAGCTTTGTGAAGATAACGAATAAAGCAATAAACTAACAATTAGGGACAAAACAACAATATAGGGACAAAACAACAATATAACAAGACCGTTGGGTTTGCCAAGACAACCCGAGAGTGTGCCTGATTTTCTTGGAATCATGGTAGCCAGTGTATTAAATCCTGTGCACTCACTCTCGAGGGGATTTAATTGTTATGAAAATCCAGATACGAATAAAAAGAAAAATAGGAATTGAATCCAGGTCTCCCACTGGCCAGGCTGATTACTGAGAGTAGTGATTCAATAACTTCAGAATTTCCTGTGCATAATAAAATCGAAATGTACCAATAATTCAGCAGCAAATACAACTACCGCGGTCCTGGTGGTCTTTTCTTTTTTGACATGGATTCGATCCCCGGTCAAGGTTGGGTTTTGTAAATCTGGACTTGGCCCTTTTATTGTGAAATATAATATGCCTACTGATTGTTTTAGGCCAAAATGAATTAGGTTTATAACTAGGTATGAATTTGAAATATGAAGACTACTCTTTATTAATATTTTGCTTTTTCAAGGAAAAGCGGTGTGATATCAGTGCTAATCTAACTAAGTTCATTGTCATTTGGTTCTAGTAGTAGTTTTTCTTACAATGGTAGTATAGTATCAACTGTTAATTTGTTACATGTGAGGATAGCACGTGTGGAGTCTATCCTCTTTACCGCGTTTGTGGACATGGGAATATGGAACACTTAATTGTTAGGTCTTGGCGGAGAAAACTTACATAAGGTACGCTACATTTATAACATTCAGAGTATCATCATAATTTATTGAATTTTGTTTTTACATTTTTCCATTTCAATTTGGCCTAGGGCCTACAGGTATATGCATGTTATAAATTCCCGGTAGACACAAAAGGCAAAAGGAATAAGATTGTATGATGAAATGAATGTTCAAATGCCTTAGTTAAACTCGTATTTACCATACATATTATATGTCTAATATAAAAAAGTAAGATGGCATACTTTCTTAGCAAATAGCCATCTGCCTAATACTAATTGTTATAAAACTTTGATGCATCTTTTGGAAATGATGAATACCGTAGTGCTACGTAATGCGTGCATTCAATAGGATGCAGTCTCTTTACAATTTCTGAAGATACTCGTCGAACAAGAAGATAGCCAGACTAGTTTGCTTGTTGTTGTCAATGAGCCGCTTGAGATCGTTGCTGTGGCCGGAAAGGTCGCGGATCGAGTCCGCGTGCTTGTGTACAAAGTTGTTCTCGAGGAAGGACGCGACCTCAGGGTCGTGGAAGTGCTCGCGCTGTCGCGTCACCTCGCGGTGATGCGGTGGGCCTCTACGGCGAGCGACTTCTGGGCCTCCAGCGCCCGGGTCAGGCTTCCCAGCTCGTGAACCTCGAACGTCTTGGCGCCAGACTCCTCCTCGCGGGCCACCGAATGGAAGTCCTTGCTCGTGCCAGAGTGGAAGCCCATCACACCGCCGCGCTTAGTGATGTACTTGATCAGACCAATGGCGTCGTTCCACGTAGAGTCCGACAGTTTGCGGAACAGTTGTTTGAAAAACCCTCGCGATTCTTTTTCGTAGTTTTCCAAAATGGCTAGACTGAAATCAAACATTTTGTTTTGACATTAATTCATATTGACTAGACAAATTAGACTACATTAGGCTAAATTCTAGTT
The DNA here is from genome assembly GCA_024449915.1 of Sweltsa coloradensis. Taxonomy (NCBI): domain Eukaryota; kingdom Metazoa; phylum Arthropoda; class Insecta; order Plecoptera; family Chloroperlidae; genus Sweltsa; species Sweltsa coloradensis. The sequence goes on along the minus strand of JAMZAV010001050.1, from coordinate 20,632 downwards.
TCAAAGCTAAAATTTACACTTAAAAGATGAAAAAATAAGTAAAAAGAAGTCACTGGTACTATTTATTTGCGTCCCATTCCCATTAGGTGCTAGTCGTAGGCCTAATTGTATAATGGTAAAATTAATATGCATATTGAATTATGTCTGCCTAACTAAAGTATAATATTTGGACATCAAATGGACACAGGTAGTTCTAGCACAAATCAATCGGTACATATTAAATTAATTATATCAATATACAAAAAATAATGGGTACCTAATATCATGGAATTACCATTCTCTACAGAACAAGTTCATTTCATTTCATTTTTATTTCGTAATGTTGACCCGTTACAACATCAGCTGGTCTGGGTATATTACATGTCATTGCCTTATCCAGGCATGTCTAAAACTAAAAAAAAGAAAATTTACTACAACCAGTTTTGTACAACATAATAAATACATAAAATGCAAAAACACTGCAGGACCCTTATGTAAAAAACAATTCAACCATGGATCACAATCATTGGTTAAAATTAGTTCAAAGTTGTAGGCACATTGTTTTACTAGTGCATATGTACACTAGCGTCAGAAGTATATCAAGGGTAATCTTTTACAAACACCACCGACCCTCACTTGGCAAATCTAGGTTTTGTTCTAAAAGGCACCTTTAAATTCACAATAAGCTAGCACTCGGCGGCAAGGAAGCCCCATAATATTTAAAATTAAAGTCTCTGGATGTACCTAAATTTAAGGTTTAGTTGGAGGTGATTACGTGCATTCTTACCATCAGCAAGTAATCAAAGCTGTGAGCATGTGAGCGGTGACAAACTTTTGGAGGTCAATTTTGATGTTATCGATGGCTCCATACTTCGCATTGCAATTGGGCAGAGCAAACATCATTACCTAGAACCAAAAGGAGTAACATTTTTCACAACCAGGCAACTGTGTGGTAATAGATTCCTTGAAAGTTTAAAGTGATAAGAGGTCCACTCCAGAAGCTGAAACCGGGATCTGCGTTTGCGGGGGAAGGGGGGAATACAAGTAGGAAAATATGATATTAGCCAAGTTGCATACATATGAGACGTTAAGCAATATCCAAAGAGAAAATTTTTTTTTAAATGTAAACCCCAAAAAAATGGCAGGTCTTAAGTAAAAGTTCAGAGATTCCAAAAGTCCCTGAAAATTTCATCGAATCGGAGCAGCCGTGTGAATAAAAAAACAAACAAAAAATAAGCAACCAAGCTTCTTTTATCAGGGTACAAATTAAAAAGTCTTAGCTACGCTCAGAAAAATTTTTAGAGGTAGGGTAGGCATACCGTACAATAATAATATATGCCTAAATAAATTGAAACAAATTTTCCAATGATATTGGGTGAGGTTGTTTGGAGGTCATTCTTGACTCTTGACCCTCCTAGTTTTTCACTCGTAAATTTGAAAAGAGGGAATCCGAAAAGGCCATAGTATAGGGAATATACGTGACTTGATTTATCATTCTACTACAATAAGTAAACTTGTTTTTCAGAATGCGTCAATCGATTTCAGTTTTTTATTTACATAATATTTGCATTCATAAAAGTTAGCTGAAAGCTGCACCAAAAATTTTGGCGGGAAAAACGGGTGCGTACGTCATAATCTGGTGTGGCTAATCAACCAATAACAAATAATCATAAGACAAAATAAAGTGACAACAATCGTTGCCCATAGCAAACGAGCTGTTAGCGACCATGCAGTAAATTTATGGCGTTTTCATTGACCGCACTCAGGTCGCACTAGTGCGCACCGAATCGTCACTTGTCTCTTAAATTTGTTCATTTTTAATAATGTCAGTGTCGATAAAGAATTTTCCCCTGTTGGGGAGGTCCCCCAACTCCCAAGTCAAAAGGGAAATCTAACGTTCTGCGCGCTGAGGGCGGCTCAAATGTAAAACTACTAAAAGCACTAAAACCCTAAATACCGGTCGTAGATTATCGGTGCGCAGTGACGCTGCTATTAATAAATGACTGACGAAACGTCAAATTTCAATTGAATTTTAATCATATTAGCCCAGGGCCCTAGCCTTTTAAAAACGATTTACTTTTGATTTTATTGTAGGTAAAAGTGTTGCATGTGCAACAGACGCCACTGACATTTTTGCGAAATAAATTTTGATATGTCTTGTTTAAGCCTTACGGACGTAAGTGGTAGCCTAGGCCCAAGGCCCCCAATTTACAGTTTTCAGACGTAAGTAGGCCTACGCATAAGGCACTCAAATCGAAATCTTGAACAATAACATATTGTTGGCCTAAGCCCTAAGCTTAGGTCTACTACATCAGAAATATCCTCATCAAAAAAGAGAGTTTGTTTTATTCCAAAACATTCGTCGTCAACGAACGTTAACTTCTAGTAGAAATGTGACGTAGTTTTTTTGTAGTTCCATCATTGTCACATGAGTCGCGCGGAACGTTAGATTCCAAAAGCCAAAAACCGACTTTTTATTAACCCAGGGGGGTTTATAGGGAGTTGGAGGCCCTTCCCAATGGGGAAACTTCTTTATCGACTCTGATAATGTTATTCAGTGGAGAGCGACAACAATGACATTTTATATGCACTAGTGCATGTCAATGAAAAACACCATTAGATGTGTTAAATCTAGAAGGCAGTTGTTAATTTCCTTCATTGCACCTTGGATTTACAAGGTGGTTATTATTATAAGCCCATGCATAAACCATGGACTTATTAATAGTAACTGCGCTTTGTAAAACCATGCATAAACCATGGCAACCAAAGGAACTTAGATAAAAGAACCTAGTAGATAGATTTTTTGGATGAGCAAAGCGAAGATTCCATTTCACTACACTGGAGAAAAAAATCCGGAATGTTTTTTTTTTTGTTTGTTATTGTGTGTTTGTTAACACGATTCCGGCTAAAGCCGATACTCCCCAAATTTCGATGAAATTTTATGGAGGGCCCTTTTAAATCTCTGAACTTAGAACTGGCCACGTTTTTGAGCGCAATCGGAAAATTATTTCTTATGAAAATTGCAATTTTTCGATTTTTTTTTTGATTTAAAAAATTTCTTCGACTTCAACACCTACATGCTTAATCCGATTTTAATTATTTTTTCACAGAACCTTAATTTCGTGAATTAGTATTCGTGTGAAATTTGAGCGCAATCGAAAAATTATTTCTCATGAAAAAACGAAATTTTACAGTTTTTTTTATTTTTTTAAAAAATTTCTTTGACACCTACATGCTTTATCCTAATGTAATGATTTTTTCACAGAACCTTTAAATTTTATGAAATTTAAAATATTCGTGTAAAATTTTAGCGCAATCGAATAATAATTTCTTATGAAAATCGCAAATTTTTCGATATTTTACTTTTTTTAAAATTACGATTAGTAAAAAAAATAAAAAATAGTTATTTTTTTTATTTTATTTAATTTAATTTTAAAAATTCTTCGACTTAGTAATAATTTTTCACAGAACAACAGAAAATCTCATAACACATGGCAGCTCAATGCACCAATTAAACCCCATCCCAAAAAACGCGGCGGACTTTAAACGTTTTCCTAGTCTAAATTCCCTTGGCGACGACCTGGATAGTGACGTCATGAAGGTTGGATGAGAAGGAGGTCTAGCTCAAATGGAACACACGTCCACGATCGTGTTTGTTTGAGCCTATTCGCCATTTTGATTGTAACCACTACTACAAGTTAATCTTTTTACCATGAACTGTGGTAGGCCCTAGGTAGTAACCTTTTGTTACTACCCAAAATAAACAATGAAAATGTCTGCCGATTTGTAGTGCTAACTTGAACACCGCCGACCATACACCTGCACCTCCAGTACGACAGTACGCGTACTTACCTATTTATAACTCCATGGTGACGTCACATGCCGTTTGAAATAATAAACACAGGAATTAATATTATTTACTAAAATTCAGAAATTACAAAAGTCCGCCCCAACCTCCTCCCAACCTCAATCCATTCAGATGTATAATGCAACTGTCCATACCACTGATTGCTCTATTTCCTATTAAAAAAATATCGATCTTTGGTTGGTTATCGCTCACTCGTCGATTGCGTCGGGGCCTGCAGGGTTGGCTTGGTCGCTTTGATTTAAAGTCCCCCACTGAAAATCAGTTATATAACTGAGTGGGTAGACTCTAAATAAAATTTATTTATTTATTTATTTATTCAGAGATTAAAATGTACCCGTCCTGATGGTCTAGTGGTTAAGATGCCTGCCTGGAATGCGGGAGACCCGTGGTTCGAATCCTGGTTGGGGCGGACTTTTTTAATTTCTGAATTGTAGTAAATAATAACAATTACACCTACGGGAGTGTTTCCCGACCAACCACATCGAGAAACAGGAATTAATAAACAAACAACTTTGTAGGTACCTTAATAAAATTGAAATGGTTTAGGCCTACATTGCGGCAATGGTGTTATTAAGTAGTTTTCTGTTCATTCTATACACCCAAGCCAATATTTAGACGTTCCCCATTATGACATGAGTGAGCCAAGTGTTGAGTACCCACTATAGGTACCTAAGACAGGATCTAGACAGCGTTGGTCTTTCCTCCCTAGCCTATCATAGGCTAGAGTGGCGCATTATGGCCTTACAGATGTAAGCATTAGTCATTAGACAGTTGACGTGCCCTTTTAACAAATAAAATGAAAACCCTATCATTTATACAGGCTAGGCCTATATCAATCAACTTGTATGCAGATGTTCCCGCATATTCAACACATGACTCGCTCACTCGTCTAACAACGACTTTGGCATTTTCCTAGTCTAGTTTGATAAGGCGCCCTTAGGCTACCCGGAATGTGGGAGACCTGGGTTCAATCCCCTGGTCGGGAAAGATTTTGTAATTTCTGGATAGTAAAATTATAAAACATGTTTTGAAATGCATATGACGCAGTGTAGGCTAGTCTATCATCTGTGACAATTCGAGGAAACAAGAGAATGTAGATAGTGCGCGCGTTTGTCAATATGGCCGCTCGTTCAGGGGTAGTCTAGCTGAAAGCATAGGCGCAATACGTGTAAAAACGTTGAAAACATTTTGTTTGAACGCATATTGAAAGTGGTTTAACGCTTAAAAGGGAAGTAAGCCTAAATCTACTTGAACTTGGTATTCGTTCGAGCCTTTATGGATTATATTGGAGAAGGATGGCAGACATTGGTAAAACTACAGTATAGGGTACCCCGCTTCGCGCGCAAATTTTTCAACGAATGCTGCCAACCACGTAACAACAAGTATCCCCAACCTCGTTTTTAACGGAAAGGATTTCGGGTGCGCTCTTATCGATTATATCCTAGAACTCGCGGCGCACGTAGCCAGCGGGAAAAGGTCGGCTAACCTCGCGTAGTAGTTTTGTTTAATATAAGTAGTAAGCAGCAAATTTGTTGTTTTGTTAATGCAGTTACTATCGCATTGTGTAGTTTTTTTTTTTTTTTTTTTGGCTGCATGGAGACTGCGCTGCGGGCACGTCGGTGTTTTGAACGGGTTAGGCGCCTACCCTATAACATAGGCCTACCCAAAACTATGAATGTGTTCGCCTGACAGTGATTGACAGCTGTTGTCAGCTGTATAAATCCGCATAGGGCCTACGTCAGTTTGCTAGAGTAGACTTTCGAAGTGGCCCGTAACTATTTCCATCAGTAATAATTAGACACCATTTGCTGTAGTTTATAGGCCGCTATTCTCATGCAGTGGCACATGACAAAATACTTAGTACTTTTGTCTTTGTCTGTCTGCTTACCTAGCCTAGGATAGGTAGTAGTATTTATTAGTTCTCCTCTGCTGTGACTCATTGTCGGTGGCAGGTATTCTTCCAATCGGGTGGCAGGTAATTCCTTCATTGGTCTCACTTCTCATTCCCTCATTTCATTTCCAATTCACACTTTGCTATCGACTCCGCTTTTTCTCTTCTCCTTCTTCCCTCATCCATTTGCCTTCATACTGATCATCTTCCTTTTCACTTCTCCTTCTATTCCACATTCGAGGCAAGGCCTCTTCTTATTACTTCTCCTGCCGTTTGATTCTCTCTCATCATAACACTCCCTCAGTCAGTATTTACCTTTGGCAGCAGCTTAATATAGATTTCTTGAACCCAGCCCAACTTTTTGTCCCCCTATCCACCTCGAAAGGCCTTCCAATCCACCACTGTCCTTGCAAGTGAAGGTGTTCTTTCCCCACAGTCTGTGGGCCCATATACCTCTCTCATACTATCCATGAGTGGTCCCCTTCTAGCTAATATACATAGCCTTCCTTAACGCCCGTTCATCTCACCCACCTGCCTCATGTGCCCTGGAACACCCCTATAATCTCTTACCTCAATCTGCCCATGTCTTCTCCTATCTCAAGCGTCTCCCATCCAAGTTCCTTACCATGCCCTTAGACCTGTCTGGATAGATGTCCTTACTGTTGTCCATTATCATTTCCTCCCTTTCCCCCCAATTATTTTTTATTGAGCACCCTTTCTACGCAGCTCTTTCTTGTACTGCCTCAATTTCTCTAGTTTCTTCCCTTCCTGTATGGATCCCTATGCCCCAGTATTCACAACCGGTCTATACTAGGGTTTTATAGGCATGTCCCTTTAGAGCCTTACGTTGCACCTTTCAAAGTCCGCATACAAAATTAGCACCTAAAACCCTTTCTTGGAGTTACTTCCTTTACTTGCTCCACGCTACTAAAGTCTTGCTCTGGCAGTCCATACTCCCAGTGTATTTTATTCTCTCTACCCCTCGTCCAGTAAATTTCCCCATTAACGAGTATCCTGTACCAACCCCTTCCCCCCTCCTCCTCGTAAATCTAACTCATTTACATTTTCCCACATTGAGGCTCATTTTATTTCATTCACTCCATGTATCACCTAGTATACTCATTTACATGGTAACAATTCATTTTTGTGAGTCCCCCTGGTACATATTCACTATACAATCCTATAGATTCACAATCGTCAGCGAACATAGTGGTCTCCTTTCGCTCCCATTCGGTCCGCAATTCATTATCTGAATTTTGCAAATACAACAATGTCCATAACGCTTCCCTGCTGCATCACCTGTGTGTACTTCCACTTACCTTCCGATTTATCTCTCCTCTCAACCCTTACTCACTCTGGCTCCTATCTTTTAGAAGCCTTTAACACCTCTGTTTACCCACTGTATCCTCATAACTTCTTCAAGTTTTATCCTAACACCTATCATGTGGAACCTTATAAACGCCTTTCTCAATCGATGAAACCTGCTCCACAGTCTCACCCTTGTCCATGTTTCCCTATGTCCCCAACAAGCCCTAGCAGTTGCGTCTCACACGTAGTCCCTCTACCTGAACCCATGTTGGCCCTTTCTTAAGCCATCCTTTCTCCTTGATAACCTCCTTAATATTAGTCCCAACTAATCGCGTTCCCATAATCTTCGATCCTACCGAGTAAGTGATTTGGTCTATGGTTCCCTAGTTTCCCATTCCTCCCCCTCCCTTGTGCTAAGGGGTATGCCAGGGGATGCTAGGGTAGGGAGGGTAGAGCCTAGGGTAGGCTAGGCCTATGCCCTCCGCTCTAGGCTATATGCTAATTTGTAGGCTAGCCTAGCTACAGGCCCTAGCCTAATCCTAAGCTAGGCCTAGGCTAGGACCTAACCTTCTTTAGCTTACCTGAAGTTGAGCATGCTCTGGTTATCGAATCGTAGCAAGTCTCCTCAGCCGAATCGGCACAAGCGACATAACCAACAAGGGCAACAAGGACCACAAAGAACTTCATGATGAACCTTGAAAGAGAAACATTTTTAACGAATTAATATCCTAAATAGGCCAAAAGAGTTGGGCAAACGCCCCAGCCCAACGTAATGACAGAAGACATCACAAATAAAAAATTAGAATTACCAACAATAAGTAGGTTTCTTAACCTGATTTATCGTCAAGTTCACCACGTTTTTAATGAGGTAGAGCTGAGGTTATCTCACTATTCTCGACAGTTTTGTCTGCGTTTAATGTTGTCCTTTATGTTCTCTGGACTTGTATAGGGGGGGGCGACTTTATCACTCTGGCAGATCACGCGTATTACTCGTTCGCCCACTTCAGACAAGAGCAGTCAGCAAGTCACCCATATGACCGGGCGTGATCAGCTGTGTCACGTGCCAACTGCGCACTTGTTCTAGACTGTTCTGCGCAGATTAGAGCAAATACACAGATTGTGATTGGTCGGTTTTGTAGTGGCACAGTGTTTTTCCATAGAAATTGTCGAGGTCAAATGCGGGTCCACTAGCACTTTGGATATTATCTGAAGAAAATTCGTAGGAAGTTTCATTGAGTCGCCTTCTACGCCAGTGTGTGTAAAGGTTGACAACAGAACTAAGGGGTAGGAAATTTGAGAAGATTTACATTCCTGTGTAAAAGTTGTGTAGATCCTACTGTTTCATCATGCAAACAATTCAGGGAATCATTTTGTTGATTGTGTGTGTTGTGTGTTCGCACCATTCTGTTCACCAAACGACATGTATAATTGCTATCTATATGGCCTAGGTCCTTATGTATTAATGGTTGAGTGCCCTAAAGGATAGTCCCTACGGCTATTATTAATTTAACAAAGACACGCCCTAGGTTCCCTAGTCCTATGTGCCATGCCTACCTTTGTTCTCGTCGCTGCATTCATTTAATTTAAACGTTTTCAAACGAGTTCATTGATAAGGCCCTCTCTCTATGGCCTGAGGCTAGGCCTAGGCCTACCCCCCTTAAAGGCCTATGCCTACCCTAGCCTACTAGGGCATAGTCACTATAGCCCTATCCTCGTAGCGGTAGACCTAGCTTCAGAACGTTCCTTGCAGCCTATATTTTGTCATAGGCCTAGGCCTAGGGCCTAGGCCTAAGTCACAACAATAGAATATTTAAATGCGGGAGCGCTAGCTTGTACTTAACACCAAGCCTGGCCTTGGCTTTAGAGGGCCTTAAGATTGTGGCTCATGTAGCCTAAGCTAGGCCCAGCCCTGCCCTTGCCTAGGCCTAGGCTAAGCCTACTTTTGCATTGGTTATTGGCCAACTTTTTAGCTGTGGATATTCGTACGGATCAGGTCCGTAGGACTAGTGCAAAATTATTCGTTACAGTCATGATCTGATTTGATAAGGCGCGCCGTACAAGTGTCGTCCTTCCGTCGTCCTTTTTTGCTGTTTTTAGTAACAACCAAAAACTCAGACCTTTAACATCTCTATTTTAAACGAGTTCCTTTTTGGTAGGCTAGCCTGAAATGTCGTCGTCCTTTTTGCTGTTTTTTGGTAACACAAAAAATCCTTCCAAGACCTTTAACTTGCTATTTTAAACGAAGTCCCTGTTCGTTGTTGCCGTCGTCCTTTTGCTTGTTTATTACAACGAAAAACCTTCCAACTTCCAAGACCTTATTAACGTTTCTATTTTCACGGAAAGTCCCTTTTGGGCTGCTACCTACACGTCGAGGTGTAGCCTAGAGATAAGCTTTTTTTCCTTAAGGCCGGATCCACATATAAACGTAAGACGTAGCATAAGGTTTTAACTGCGTAGTCGTAATGTGGTGACGATAGGAAACACTACTGGCGTTCACTACAAATGCACAAGGTTAAGAACTGAGTTTTTATAACGCATACAGCAGGTTGGGTACGACGTGCTCGCAAATATATTCGACACGTCGCGTAAGAAAAATCTGGTTTAATATGTCACAAATATATAGATATTTTGAAAACCCGCGTACGCAACATTTTGAATAAGGAATATTATTGTATATAATTCAAATTCCAGCCTTATTTTCATCAACCCTTAAACACAATGAATTCAACATTATATTTTGAACTTTTTAGCAAGTGTTTGTACTTATTGCAAGGCGAGCTGTGTAGATGAAAGTGCCTGAGGAATCTGCCCCACCTGCCTGCCGCTGATGCAAGACCTTAAACTGTCCCCCGAAAGCACTTGCGGATATCACATGCATTATCTCACTAATTTCCTACGATGAATCAATAATTAATTTAGTAATAAAGAACTTGAGCAAAGAAAACTGGCATCTTCACAAGATACCAAGGTCACCGTCTTTCCCGATCGTAAATATATATGGACAAAGCCAAAAGCCTCCCCAGATCTTCTTCCTCGCGTTTCAATAACGAAAGTCATCCCTAATTGTAAACTAATTTAAAAGGAACATTTATAATTGTAATTTACATATTGCCATTGTACTACAGGGCCTATGTAGACTAAGATAACTAGATAAGCACAACGAAAAAGAAACAATCACACTAATTTGCTCAAAGTCACAATACACAATTATTGACCTCGGCCCCTACCCTACCTAAGCTCTTTCTCCAGTAATTTTCGATGTGTCATTTATGTCATAAAAGTGTAATTTACGATGTGTATATTCGACGCGTATAATACTAGGTATAATACCTGTTTCGACGTCGAGTATTATACCTACCCAACCCTGCGCATAAGACACTGTTTTAATGCGTAAGAAAGTTGAACAATTTTCAACTTTATGCTAAAACCTTATTGTATTGTATTGTATATATTTATTTAGCAAGTACAGCTATTTATGTTACATCAGTAAACATAATACAATATCATGGAAATTTCTTATTTACAAATGCAAGGCAATTATCTTTGAACTCCTGTACATGTTTAGCATTCTTGATGCCTGGTTCCAGTTCGTTATACATCCTTAAACCACTATAAAAAATTGAATGCATGGATCGAACTGATTTCCTTCTACCAATACTTATGTGATCCTTATTCCTCAAGTTATGTACACAATTATCATCATTGTTATGATCTATCATATTACACAAGTACTTAGGTAGACTTCCTTGCTCTAACTATTAGATAAAAACTAAAACATTTAACGCTATTCTTTGTTTTACAGATATCATGTTGACTCTTTGCAATACTTCTTTAGTTGGAGTAAACCTGTCACATTTTAGTACAATTTTTAGACCTTTACTCTGCAATCTCTGCAATGCATCTAGGCTCATGTTGTCAATACCCCATAGCCATAGTACCACAGTATGCTTACGTACGGAAAAGTCGAGTCAAACTAGCATCTACTTTGGAAGGCTTGACTACTACAGTCAACTACGCATCCGTAATAAATATACTAGGAAAACGCTAAAGTCCCGCCGCGTTGATGGATGAGCGTTTTTGTAAGTTTTTAGTTTGCGTGGGACCACTTTTCCTTTGCAAGTGCTTTGTGAATGCATTGTAGGTGATTGTTGTCGAGTTTCAAATGTTACTTGTTAATGGTTATTATAAACCTCAAAAAACTCATATCAAAACCTTTATTCTATGAATTCTGGCTCACTTTTTCAACTTTTCTTTCAAAAGTACTACATCACCTTAACCTTAATGTTCATGTGAAATATGAATGTTGTAGCCCCACCCGTTTGGTCAGAATCGGCCCAAATGTCACGAAAATATCGCACTAAAATCGAAAAAAATCGTTTTAAGTACGTTTATTTTATGGGTTCTGGTTACCTTTTTTCAACTTTTTTTTTTCACAAGGTACTACATCACCATAACCGTAATGTCCATGTAAAATATGAACTTTGTAGCCCCACCCCTTTGGTCAGAATCGGCCCAAATGTCACGAAAATATCGCACTAAAAATCGAAAAAAATCTTAAAAGTGCGATATTCATGAGAAATATTTCTCCGATTGAACCCAAAAACGTGGCACGTCTAAGTTCAGAGAATTCGAAGGTCCTGTCAAATTTTCATCAAGCTCGCTTATGCCGTTTGCCCGGACTCGTGCGCACAAACAGACAAAAAACAAACAAAAAAAAAACAAACAAACACACAAAAAACATTGGAGCTAAATTTTTTGAGGGGTCAGTGAAATTGAAGTTTTCGCTTCGCTCGCTACGCTCATCCAATAAAGTTGGCAGGACTTGAAGCATTATTTGCATAATTTTAATTATCAACATCGATTGGAAAAATTATATTAATAATAATAATAATCTTTATTATAACCTTCGAATCCTTCTTTAATCAAAGTTCTTTCTGTTTACTCTGCAAAGAACTTCGAAGACAACTGACGTATCTTGGGTTAAATTTGTTGTGCTTACGTTTCTATGTGTACCTGCGCGCTTACACACTACGCGTTAAAACCTTATGCTTATGTCTTTCGTTTTTATGTGGATCCACCTTTAAAATAGGCTAGGCCTAGGCCTAGCACTTTTCAAACGCTTTTATCATCTAGAATTGTGTTTGCGACGGGGCCAAATGTAGTGAAATCATTTGCAGAAAAAACATGGACCCAAAAAGAATGGTAAAAAAAAACGACGAAACAAAAATTTGAACCGCCGACCTTTCGCATAGAATTCGGACGCTCTGCCACAATGCACTGTGATATTTGAAGCTATTGGCCTAGTTAGATGGTATCGTACGGCTGACCGTACGAATAATTTTGCACTAGTCGTACGGCTGACCGTACGAATATCCACTGCGAACTTTTTAACACTGCAATGTTAGGGAAAAGTAGTTTAGGGGACGGGGGGGGCGCAAAGCGTGTATTATTATTATTATTATTATTATTATTATTATTAGGTCTATTAGGCCCTATTGATTCATAGCAGTTGTCGAAAAAGTTTGCCCCGACTGGGGTTCGAACCCAGAACCTCCGGCTTAACGTGCCATAGCTCTACCAATTGAGCTACCGGGACCACAGAACAAACCTTTACTAAACTGCTATTTGTTGTGATTGTTGACCTCCATGACATAAATCGAACAGAAGACTGCAATGTAGCTGTCAAATCTGAAAGATCACATGGATAAATCCAAACACATCCAACTCATCCAATTCCATCTAGGGATGACTTCGGGTCGAAAAATCCGGAACCGGATCCACCCTCGCCGAATCCGGTTCGGAACCGGTTCTTACACATATTTTTCTTTCTCAATTTTTGTAAATTTGAATCTGCGCGGGCTAATTTCGATTGAAAACATGGGCGGGGCGATAATCGATTCGAATTTCGATAGGGGGCGGAGCCGTGTCCCAGACATTGTAGGAACTGCTAAGTGAGAAAAGTTGAACAAACAATGGCCTACAAGATTGTTTGCTTTCGTTTTCGTTCTTAAAGTTTGGATTATGTGATCTTAACCGTGAAAAATAGAATTAGTATATGATTAAAATGTTATTAACAAGTTCTGCAATGTTATTATAACACAACACATGGGTCTACTAGGCTAAGTTTAGGTCAAAATTGTGACGCAACATTCATAGGGCCTAGGCCTAAGAATTTTGCAACCACGGGTGTTTCTGGCTCATTTATTCTCGTCTGTGCCTAGGCCCTTGGCAACTTTTAGGTTAAAAATAGAACCGGTTCCAAAAAAGGGAAACCGGATCGTAATGGAACCGGTTCCGAACCGGTTTCCGGGTACCCGAAGTCATCCCTAATTCCATCCATCCAAAATCCAACTCATGGGAGATGAGATGTGTTTGGATTTATCCATGTGATCTTTCAGATTTGACAGCTACATTGCAGTCTTCTGTTGGATTTATGTCATGGAAGTCAACAATCACAACAAATAGCAGTTTAGTAGTAGGATTCAGCCTAGATTGAACGACCTTCAAAGTTGCATTTGTTTAAATCGGCATAACCAACACAGGAAAAATAAAATTGCTAGCATCATTTTTCTACTCCGTGCGCTGCGTGCGTGTGGCGAGGTGACGAACTAGGTGTATGTCAACAGACCATTCCAAACGTTGGAGGTTATGTTTCATTAGGATACTGTCATTGCATGTTATGTTTTGTCACTGAGTTGTTTTGGATATTAAAATTCTTTGTCTTATATTATTGGGTATAATCTTAATTTGACGGGAATGTTATTTACATTAAATTTATGATTTTCCTTTTTCTAATTGAATATTATTATGTGTTTACTTGGTTTTTGGGCGCGCGGAAAGTAGTTTCTGGACTTATTTAATCACTTTTAGTTTGATTGAATAACACACGCAATCCCTACTCCTGAGCCCTACACAACACTCGCACATGTCACTGTCACTTCATGGTACGCTATGTTATGTTGTTTGTTACATTAAATTTATTATCGTTTTTGTAAATGAATATAATAATGTATTTATTTGGCGCGGAAAGTACCTTTTGGATTTATTTGATCACTTTTAGTTTGCTTGAATTGCTCACAGATTGTACTCAAACACTCGCACATTTCACTAGTCACTTGTCGGTCAGCCATGTTATGTTGAGGCCTACCATCCCTTTTCGCAAAAATACTCCACCTACAAAACCTTTAACGTCGTTATTTAAAAAAAAGGACTTTTATTACAATAGGATTTTCGTTTAAAATAGCGACGTTAAAGGTTTTGAAGTTTTTTTTGTTACTATAACAGTAAAAACGTGATGATTCTATTTTGGATTTTTTTTATTATGTTCTTGTAAGGTTACTCGCAGTGAGTAAACATCTCAGCACGGTAGGAATAGGCTTAGGCCGCGTCGCTCCTCGCTAACCGGAGTCAACTTCACACAGTGTGGGCGGGGCGTTGGCCCTGGTCTGTTGTGAGTTGTTACGTAGGCCTAGAGAAAACGTTGATTTTTGTATTTTAAATATTCTTTGAAATTTGTTTCCGCGCATTTAGTTTGTGTTTCCTATAAAATATTGATGTTTTGGAAAAAAAAAAAAAAATTGATAAAAAATAGCAATTCCGTCAAACTAGTAGAGTTCCTATTATTGTTATTTTATTTTAATCAACAGAATTCTATTTGCATAAAAATTGAACTAGGCCCTAGGGCAAGGATACTATTATACACTTCGTTCTAGCCTAGCCTAGGGCCAGGCCTAGTCTATGCAATTTCTCTTTGGGGGTTAAGGGGGGGGGGGGGGCAAAAGCCTAGGGCTAGCTTCAATATGCAGCCTAGGCTAGCTAGATCTAGTCCTACATTGATAAACAGGGAAATTCTTGTGATATGTGTTCAATTTGGGGAAACTAGGCCTAGCCTAGGGCTACGCGTAGCCTAGAATCGGCCCAACCCAGGTAGTGTAGCCTAGTGCCTAGGTCTAGGCGTAGTATTTATAGCCCTACCCCGCAAAAGGAATATTAAAAGTATTTTTTCTAAAAGCCTTATGTCTATAACCGTTGTCTTGTACGTATTTACTGTTTAGGTACCTAGGCCCTACCTATAATTGGTTGGCTTACTAGACTGTTTTTTTCCCGCGGGCCCTATTAGTGCATGGCTTAGTGGCAAAGACCTACTTTACTTCAACATAAGACAATAGACCTACTCATTTATCAATACTTAGGCTAGGCCTACGTAACATTAAAATATTATTAATTAATAATTAGTCAAGCCCAGAACTCAGAAGAGCAACCAATAAAGAAATTATCAGAAACAAGATTAAAGCAGACGACGTAGGCTAGGGCCTATCTGTGCTGTGCAGACGACAGGCCTTTAGTAATATTTTAGCTGATTGTATGAAAGTGGTATTGGGAAGATCGCTCATTGGTCAATAAAATAAACATAACATTTCTTACGGTTGCAAATGGGCCCTTCCGCCCGGTGGCAACCACTCACTCCCCCCAGACCTAATTTCTGTCCCCCCCTAAAAATGATCTAAATTCCCTTAAAGACCCACTACCTACAATATCCCCCGGCAGTCATTCCATTCCCTAACAGTCCTTTCCATGAAACCATACCGACCCAGATCCGTTCTTACTACTTGACGCTGGAACTTCCATGAATGATCCCCCTTCCCCTGTAAAGCCCCTCTTGTAGCCTATTGCGGATGTCCCCCCACCCCCTACTTCCCCTAGCCGCCCTGTACATATTGCACAACCTAACCTCCCTTCTTCTTCCCTCTAATGACTCCCACCCCAACTCTCCTAGCATTGCAGTGACACTGTCATATACTCTCTTTACATTCCCCTTATCATCCTCTTCCCACCGCCACCGCCTAACCTTTCCCGTAACCCTTCTTGCCGCCCTACGTTGGACTTTCTCTACTTCCAAAACCTCCCCAACTTATACGGATCCCATGCCGCCGCCCATACTCCAGGACAGGTCTAACCACTACCTTATATGCCCGATCTTTAACCTCCCGGCTGGCCCCTCTTAGATTTCTCATAACAAAACCCAGAGCCCTATTTCCCTTCTTAACAACTTCTTGCACCTGATCCCCCCAACCCAAATCCTCTGCCAACATCACCCCTAAGTACTTATACGTTCCTACTTTCTCCATAACAGCCCCCATTAAAGTGTATGTCCTACCTACCTTAATTATTCTTCGCGAGAAACCAACCACCTTACATTTACCTATGTTTCAAACCCATCTTATTTGCTGTGACCCATTCCTCTATTACCCCCAGATCTGCCTGCAACAACCTAACATCCTCATCCCCCTTATTGCTCTATACAAAACACAATCATCTGCAAATAATCTTATTCTTGATGTTATTCCCTGCCCTATGTCATTTATAAACATAATAAACAACAAAGGTCCTAACACTGAGCCCTGCGGTACCCCCGATGTAACCTCTATACTATGTGACAAGGTACCCCCAACCCTAACCCTCTGAGACCTACCTCTCAAGAAATCTCCAACCCACCTCACCACTCCTTTATCCCCCACCACATTGTTTACCTTCTCCATTAGCAAATCGTGCGAGACTTTATCAAAAGCCTTTTCAAAATCTAGAAAAACAGCATCTACTTCCCCCCCACTGTCCAAAATGTCCCCAATATCCTGAACTAATCCTACCAGTTGAGTGTCACAAGAAAAACCTTTCCTGAAACCATGTTGAGCATCCGTGAACCACGCCTCCCCTTCCAATGAGTTCCTAACATAGTCTGCAACTACCCTCTCCATAATTTTGCTCCCTACTGAAGTCAAGCTAACTGGCCTATAATTTCCTATTGTACATCTATCGCCCCCCTTATGAATTGGCACCACGAGTCCCTCCCTCCAACCTTCAGGGATCTTACCCTCACTTAAAGACTTTCTACATACATCCCCTAGAAACCTTACCGCGGCATCACCCCCAATTTTTAAAAATCTGCACCCCAAGCCGTCCTGCCCTGGAGCCTTTCCTACAACCATCTTACCCAACACCCTCTTTACATCCCTATCTGAAATTGTGAGTGGGGTGTCCCCCCTTTCCCCTTGCCACTGCTCTCCTGTATCCCTATTCTCCTGAAACACCCCCCCATAATAGGAATTTAAAGCCTCCGCCTTATCCTGGTCGCTAACGTATATCCTTTCCCCCTCCCCCTTAAGAGTAGGTATTGCCACCCGTCCTTTTTGTCCCCTTAAGTGTTTGTATAAACTTGTCCCGCTGTCCCTAATTCCCGATCCCCATCCATTAACCTCATCATATAATCGTCCCTAGCGTCAACCTTAGCCCTATCAAGTATCTCCTCCCATTCCTTAAGCTTTTTCTTACCCTCCCAGTCCTCCGATACTTCCCATACACGCTCCTACATTTTCTCTTCAACCATCTAATTCTTCTATTGTAATAAACCGGATCCCCATTTTCCCTTTTTGCTACCTGCGGTACAAACCTTTCCAAAAGAGCCCTAAATATATCTAGAAAACTTTCCCACATCTCATTTACCCCCCTTTCCTCCCGAGACCACTCCTCATACATTCTTCCTAATTCTTCTTGCAACCCTTGAACATCTGCCCTATCATACCGCCTCATCAACTTACCCCCAATTTGATCCCCACCTCCCTCGTCACCATGCCCTACTAACGCTAACTCAACTATTGGGACTCTATGGTCACTTATCCCCTCTACAACCTCGGACCTGACTAAAACCTCTTCCGGCCTAACTAATATTACATCTAAAATATTATTTTCCCCCCTTCCGGTGTCCCTTGTACCCTCCCCTACAGCCTGTATAAAACCCCTCATTAACTACCATACAAGCCCACTCCTGCTTCCTACCTCCTACATCCTCTCTCCCCCCTTCCCCATGCACCCCGGGCAAGTTTCGCTCCCCTGCTATAACCAACACCCTTACTACGCACTACTACCTCCTCTAGCTTATTTAAAACCTCCCATTCCCCATTATCACTAGGTCTATACACGCCTACCACATCCATGGAAGTTCCCCTCCCCAAGGTAACCCTAACACCCAGCATCTCAACCACCTCATCTGACCACAACAGTCTCCCCCTAAGCTCATGCCTACAAACTATCATCACACCCCCCCATACTTATTTCTATCCCTCCTGAATATATCATACCCTTGACGGCTAACCTCCCCATCATAAATGTCATCATTCAACCATGTTTCCACACACACAATCACATCAGGCTCATATACCTCAATCAGACCCCACAGCTTTTCAACTCTTTCCCCTCCCCTAATACTCCTACAATTAACAGTCATAACCTTAACCCCTTGCTTCCTTTCCCCCTTACCCCTCCTGCATGGCCCCCCGCCTGGTCACTTAAGATTCTCAGCAACCCTGACAAAAAGTCTACCAAGTTCCCTACCCCCCTCCTTAACTAAGTGCAATCCGTCCCTTGCCAAGAATCTTCTACCTACCCATGATCTGCTATTTACAAATAACGCACCCTGCTCATCACACACATCAGCCACACACTCATTCACCTCATCTATTAGCTCCCTCCTAATCCCTCTCCCATCCTCCCTATCCAGAATACCAGCCACAACCACCCTTGCCTGCCTATACTTTCCTGCACCACTGTCACTAACTCCTTCACCCTCCCTGCCACATCCCTTGCATTCACACCCGCACCAAGATCATTTGTACCCACATTCAGCATCACTACACTCACTCTCTCACTACCCCTTCTACGCCTAACAATCTCAGTCATTTCACTCACTCTAATCCCACCATACACCTCAACCTCCCCACCACTTGCCTGCCACTCCCGAGCTGCCCCCCTAATCATTGAATCCCCATTAGTAGTGTCTCCCTGTGTTGGCCCATCTCCCCACCATTCCCTACACTTAACCTTTCCTAACGTTTCCCTCGCTAACATGCCCTAACACTCGATCAGCTTCCTTACTTCCCCCATTCGCATCCCCTTCCCAACATTCTACCAAACCTCATTCTCTACCAGCTCACCCCCTTGCATCACCCCACCGACTATACCAAGCAACTCTCCTACTCCATCAGCCCCTGCACCCTCTACCCCGTGTCTAACACCCCACCAGAACCTGAAACTAAACCTAAACTTAGGCCTACACCCCCAACTTCACTCACACTCACGCCCTTATTTTCCCCCATAACCTGCTCACGCACACTCAAACTCCCACAATCCCTAAGCACATCCCCCTTGCATCCAGTCCCTAGGCCTAGGCCTACTTCCCTACTCCTCAGGCACTCTAGTTCCTTCTTCACATCCTGTACATCCTTCACCATCTGATCCCATTCATCCTTCCTCACAGACAGTCGTCCAACCCCAGGTAGGCCTACCCTGCACTCCTTACACTTCCACACAAGACCATGACTTTCCACTTGCAGCATCTTGTACACACCCTTGCTCACCCCACCACACCCTATGTGGAACCACATCTCACACTCTCCCTCACACCCTACCGCGGCATCAGACTCAACTACTATCACCCCACACCCCTTACAAAAACTATGCTTACTCATCTCACAATTAACTAGAACTAGCAATAAAGTAAAGAATAAACAAACACCATAAAACCATAAAAACCATTGTTGTCAACTGTGAAAACGAATAATGACTTGACATTTGTTTGTTATTTATTACTTTTAATGAATTTGATCGTCCAGATTACATTAAATTAATCTTGTAAACAATAATTTTGTATTTTTATTTAATAATGCACCGTGTATAATTCATTATTTTTTTTTAAAGTACATTTTCAATTAGACCTCCAATTTTGTTCTAGTGGTTCACATGAAAAATGGCCGCCAAACAGTGTCAAAAGGTCATTCAAAGTTGTGTGATTCCTACTCTAGTAAAGGTTTGTTCTGTGGTCCCGGTAGCTCAATTGGTAGAGCTATGGCACGTTAAGCCGGAGGTTCTGGGTTCGAACCCCAGTCGGGGCAAACTTTTTCGACAACTGCTATTAATCAATAACTATGTCCTGAAAGCGGGCTTATGCTTAAAAATCTTATATTCATTATTATTATTATTAAAACATAGCGATTCGCCCCCCCCCCCCCCTCTAACCTACTTTTCACCTTTGGTCCATACCAACTGCAAAAGTAGCCTACCAACATCTAAGCCTAGCCTAGTAGGTGGTAGGCTAATTATAAACAATTCCGTATCATGTCAAAACGTGGATTTAAAAAAAAATATGTAAAAACACACCTAAAACATCATTAAATGCAATTTCTGACCGACGCACAACAATTCCAGCTTCCAACCGCGTAACAACAAGTATCCCCAACCTCGTTTTTAACGGAAAGGATTTCGGGTGCGCTCTTATCGATTATATCCTAGAACTAGCGCGGCGTCAGGGATTGGATACACAAAAGCGGCGTACTACAAATAGGCGGAAAGGTTCGGCTAACCTAACGAAAGTACACCGCTATAGGCCTTGGCTCGGCCTACAGACAGCCAAGAAGGTGTAGGCTACTGTTTTTAACAATTTTTAACACACTTTTTACACATTTTCCCCAAAGGGAAACGCTGTTTGAAACGTTAATATATCGACTAGGGATGCTTAGTAAAGCCTTTTGAAAGTT